>DWBW01000193.1:0-11975 GCA_018231125.1 Spialia spio | reverse complement strand
TGTCCATAAACCATTAATTTTATAATTTAAAAAATTTAGATTTTTTCTCAAAAAAATCACATCTCGCTGTATTAGGTACGTGACAGTCATTTCCCGTATTAGAACAGATCAGTTAAATCGCTATAGAAGCAACAATTGTCAGAAAATAGATGTGAACTGGCACATTTAGCTCCAACTTTATGGCTGGCAATCAGTACCTCTATCCAATATCCCGCAGGGCTCCTACAATAGTGACGAATCTATTTTGCGAGATGTTCAAAGGCACAGTCAGCTTGGCTACAGGCCACCCGCAAATAATACAGCTTCGACGCAAAATCGCATTGTTTGATGACAGCCAATTTGATAGGTCAACGTATTTGAGGTCTTGATTCATGGAACTTGCGCAATAAAATAACCAATAATTTAACCACTAAATTTTCGACATAATTATTTTATTATTGAAAATAGTTTATATTCGTATATTCCGCATACGTTAGAGAATGAAAGCTATTTACGTTTTTACATCGCAGTATAGTAACCGGGAGCGCAACGAAAATAATAGTCACATTAGTTAGCCATGTTGACTTGTGAATTTACGCTGACTATAAATGAGTATCTCTGGTGCATACGTTGTGAAGATGATCGTATAAACAAGCAGAGCTGTGGACGAAGGCCGGATATCCATTACAATGCAAATTTGACTCCGCAGTCGCGGCCAGCAACCTACCTGCCCGCCATCGTCCTAACTTTTTGCTTAGTTCCAAAACCGAAATTGGACTGTGACCGACTTCTATGCACCGTCAACTAGAAGCCGCTAACTATAGAGCTCCATAAAGGGTTTGCAAATGCATCCGTATTCCGAAATTGAATATAAAATTAACGTATCTGGGACAGTAGTCCAAATTGTAATATCGTTGATAACGTTACGAGTACAGTTTGATACAAATCAATCAAATTTTAATTTTCGCTTCAAACAGTATGCAGCGCTCGAACGTAGGTTACGCTGAATAAATAATAAAGTTTCGATCGCAAATAAATATTGTACGTCAAACGAACAATTAACTTAATTATTTTCATGAAAAATTGATAAAGCGAGTACTTTTGAAGCCTATAAGTGCATCAAATATCAACAATGGTATCATAGGAGGCAAAATTTAATTGCAACGTTATATCGCCGGCCTGTCAAACAATGAACAATATTGACTAAACTCTTCATAAACCCTAATGGATGCGGCGGTAACGACCAAACAGGAGTACAGTGATGCTTTCAAAGAGGAAAATGGTATTAAAAGGTCCTGATTAATCGATGGACATAACGCGACACGAGAAATATTTTTACGCGTCATTAGTTTGATGATGTAGTCTCGTATGTTCCACTATTCCATTATGCGTGTAAGTATCATAAGAGATTATTTAAAAATAGACATAAATGAACAGTTATTAGAGTAGGTACCTACTGCGTATAAATATTGTGACCATCAGTAGCAAATGTGGAAATTGAAAAAAAAATCAAATGACGTAAAACATTTTAACATTTTTTTATATTTTAAACTTAGTTACTGAAGCTCATGCAAAATAATCATGTTAATTAATAATTTATTACTATATTAGACTTGCAACTTTTAAACTTTCGCTGCCGATTATGGTAGGTAAAGTAGAAATCCTATTTGTGGTCATACGTGAACGATTAGATTAGAATTGAACTAATTACGACATCCTAATTTAGCTTAACCTGCTTTATAATTAGATTTTATTTATATATATCTTGTATAACAATCCTATTCTTGCACAAAATTATAATTTAGTAGTTAGTGCGGAAGAGTTATAATTGAAATAAAAAAAATCGCTTTAGTTTGAGAAAAGACGCCCAAGCCTTTAAATAATCTTGCTGTAGACCGTTGAATAAATCCAACGTAATCTTTAGAGCATAAAATGTTTTTATCTATTAGTACTTTTTATGCAATGAGATAAAGAGGATCCTACTTTGCATAAACTTGGTATAATAATTGATCTCACTTGTAAAGTTTTTATATATATTAATCAAATATTTAGAAAAATTATACATAATATAAATAAATTACATTCACGATATATGTATTTTGTCTAACATGGGAAAAAAAGATAAATTAAAAACAAAAATATATTATATTTACAGACTCATAATTAAAAAAAATCTAAAAATTATAAAAAAATAATCTTTAGTTTCTTAAAAGTTTTCATTTTAAAGTTATTCATTATAATTTGAAAGCTCATCCACATAACTTTACCACCGACGATTTGATAAGGCTTATTTAATAAGGTGACCGAACACATAATTCCAATTTGGTCGCGTCATCGACGCTTGTTTAAGTATAAACTGCTGTTCTTTTGTGATAAAGTGTCACATTTGCATAATTTAGCACTGCATTTATTCGATCGTAGCTTTAAGGTTTATGTTGCATGGAAATAAAATATACAACTTGTATAATGTATCTCTTAGATATGCTGGTGATTCTGAATTGTCCCATCGAATTATGTTTGAAACAATAAAATAATAATGACTTATGTATGTTGTTTCAAATGAGGGGATTTCAAACATCATTCATGCTGTTTGTTCTAATCTTTCATGGTCAATAGAAAGAGGTAATAAGTGCAAAATAAAAATGTATTAAATTGAATTTTAAAAGTTTTAAATCAGTTTCCTTAATTACTATTAATACAAATTCATAATTCAATATAAGTAGTGGCGTACCTATGTCTAATGTTACTTATATGATAAAGTAGTTGAAACACCTTTCACTGTTAAACATAATAAACTGACATTATGATACACACTATAATATTATTATGTTCACGAATAAAACTCTTATCTATAATGATATTTTATCACCGATGTAAACATATATTGAGAAGCTTGATATAGTTCTGGCCAATAAAACCTTGTATATAAACATCATCATTATGTTAACAAGAATGTAAAACAACGAGTTTCTTCTTTAACACCCATAATACAATTTAAATTTCGCAATGAATATCTCACGTTTTCAGATTAACTTTGGAAGAGTGATAGGTACCGGACAAGTTTATTAACGTGTTAACAAGATGGGTAAAGAAAAGAATACTTATAATAAATCTTTTAAATTACATTCTAAAACTATCTTATTCCCGCGACTTTGTTCCTTCTGAATTAAAAATTCGGCTTCGAAATAACGCAATGGAAACTACTAACTTCACGTATTATTATCTTCTTCTACTCATCGTTAATTTATTTACCTACCTTTATAGGAGCAATTCGGATTAAAAACTATCCATACATATGTTAGCCAGAAAAAGGAATAGACAGACAGCTATACTTTCACACTTGAAAATCATGTTTTTAAATTACTTTGGATAAAACAAAATTACTGGCCTCGGGTAAAAATTTTTTGAACGTGTTATACAAGCTCGAAATGCCCTCGACCATGGCGACTATTTGCAGAGCGCCAGAAGCAATGCTGTCGCGCGTCTGCAGCGATACAGTGCTGAAACGGTCGCAAGTTGTTTGCCCTCGCCCAAGGGCCCAGCTTTAGTCGCGATGCGCAAAAACGATTATGCCGCGCGTCTGTCGCGCTTCTATCGCGATGCAAACGATTCAGCGACGATGATACTCACGTACCACCCTCCCGCTGTTTTCCCCCGATGTCGTCCGACGCGGTCGCGCTTTGCATCGACACGGTCGCGATGCTGCAGCTCGTTTGTAGCGCGTTGGTATCGCTTCTGTAGCGCAAACGCGACTAATAAGCGTTAGTAGTGATATCGTCGCGCGATTATGTAATACGCGACGGCAGCGCTGCAAAAAGTCATCGTGTGCGACGCCTCTAAATCGTTTAATAAATATTTATAAATAAAACACTGTTGTCCATCAAGTGAATGCATTTTTTCCCTTTTTTAAACGTCAAAGAAAATCGTATTCTGTGAGTTCTGTCGTTAATTTACTTCTCATAAACGTATGTATAAAGTTCGCGCATTCAATTTTAAATTCAGCGCTTTTCACGTAAGGTTCAATTTGAATTGCTGATGCAGATTCTGACGTCGTTTTCAAAGTCAGTTTTGAGAAGTGTGAATAATCATTGGAGTACTTTGCAACTGCAGTAGTAAGACACTGGTTCTATAGTAAAAGATGCGGATCTTGAAGTATGTATTTGTTTATTTATTTAAATTGAGGCCTCTTGCGTATGTAGTTAGGTAATATTGTAGAAAATATACAAACAAAATAACATTGCAACGGGTATAATTTTTAGGGTTATTGTTGAGAATTCACTGCCCGTCTGTCTATCTGTCTCTCTGTCTGTCCGTCCGTATGTCACCTGGTGTAATAGTTAGGAAGTTTAAATTTTCAAAGATTTTATAACGAAAAATACTAAAAAATACAATAAATTAAATATTTAAGGGAGCTCCCATACAATAAACCCATTGATGAACAAACCTGATTTCTTCTGTTGTTATGATTTAATTTTGTTTACACTTGGAGCATACCACAATCATTATTTAAAATAATCAATAATTAATTTAAGATCTGTGTGGTGGATGATACAATACCGGTTTTTGTTCTTCGTTCTTCTGTGGGATCTGTGGAAACTTCTGACTTCAACCACGGAATAACAAGAAATCCTGTTTTACGTATTAATAATAATCTCAGACAGTCATGATAAATCCATAGTTTAATAAAACTTTATTTTATGTCTTTATACTTTAACCGGGCAATACGACAAGTCGCTAAAGCCATACGAATAAGATTTTACAGCTTTCTAGTTAAGTTAAAGAGCAATATACTTCCTTTGAGTATTCTTTATTCGAGTAGCTTTTATAATAAAGCAATAACTTGGAGGATCTGTCATAACAGTTCAAATTTAAATATTACAACCGAGATTATTGCGATTTAAGTCGACAACGAGGGATATCAAAACGGAAGAAGGGGGTGAATCGAAATTCTTAAAGACGTCCGTTCAAATATTTGAATAATCTTAATATGCGTTTATGGAAAGTTAGAAAATTGTTTTTAGACATCCTCCTTATTATATCTTATTAGACTTTTCAGCGAAGAGCGAATAGATAATAAAATTAGATTAAACATTTCCTGCCAAAACGTTTTTAAACATTTTAATAAAAAAATTATAGGTACCTAACTAAAATTGACAAAAGTTTTCTGAAGGCCGACTTACTTTGTTGGTTCAAAAGGCTTTAAACCCTATATTGTTAAAACTATTTGAATTTATTCAGCTTTTGGAGTAGGGTAATGCAGCTGACAGATGACCGGCGACTCATAAACATTTCATTGACATTATCAGCCGTATATTCTGAACCAAATTAGTGGACATTAAACTTAAACAATAAAAGTCCTAATAAATTAAACGGACGTCGAATAACAAGTTACTTTTTAGCCGGTGACGTTGACGAGAGGCATATTGAAGCTGTAAAACTTTTTATTATGGAAGGAAACAACGGTCAAGCGTAAGTCGGAATCAAGAAAAGATTATGCTTGAGTTATAAAATTAAAAAAAAGTTCCTATGCCTCTACTTATACTATGCCATAATGTCGCTAATTTTTAATGTAAGTACAAAAAGATATCTCGACTTGTTACAAAGCGTAGACGTAAGCTTAAACCAAAGCGTAAACTTAAGGTTAATATAAGAATGCTGTCACTTTTAGTTAGTAAATGAAAGAAAGTGTTAGCACTCTTCATTTTGAATGAGATATCTCCTTTGCGACGTGACAATCCCGAAAAATATATGCAAGTTAAGCTTTTTTGTACTTTGAAAAAAATATATATTGTATTTACATGTGGAATACATAAAAGGTTTTCTGATCATAAGAATGTTAGCTTGTTAGACCTAACAAGTTGCCTTCTCAGGAATCTTACTGATTGGTTCTGACTTCTTATTTGTATTATGGTCCATACTGTTCTTAAGAGTTATTGCTCTCATCTTGACAAATTTATTGTACCACTATCTGGCCGTAGTAATTTCGAATGAAATTTTAATTAACTCTTGTTACCTTGTTAAAGATTGACCTGGTTTATGGTGGGTACTTCGGATCTTCTAAAGTTTTATGTCCTAAAGTCTTTAATTAATTGAGGTCTCATGCGTAACGTTTGCAGGCAACTTTTTTATTTAACGCAGCTATAAAATAAGGTACAAAATGAAGTAGATTCTTTGATATGTTAGTGTGAAGGTGGACTTGATGTATTACGCATATTGTCTAAAAAGCAATACACATAAGACATTTTTAAATTGCTTATGTTAGGTAATAAATAATGGACTAAAAGCGACTACAAGTGATATTTTTTACTTACATCCATAAAATGCTACTGTAAAAACTTTGTCTTCTTATCTTTTAATTAATTACCAGTTAACAGAAAAAAGACGACAAAAAGTATACAAATGTATTTTTAGTAGCAGCAAATGCTATTTAGGTACGCCGGCAAAAAACTTGTACTATCTGCAAGATCGCCATAAATTTTCGCAAAGGAGCCGCAAATTTTGACGAAGGTTTCATTAACCTACGCCGCTCGTGAAAAACATAAACAAAAAAACAATAAATGAGACTAACACAACAAAAGCACTACTATAAATCAGTTGGAACTATCTAAGAACCGTGTATAAGGCTCTGGTTTCACTTATTGCTAGAACCGTAGAGTGAGAATATAACTTTTTGAACAACTTACTAAGTAAAATTATAATTTTGTAGCATGGTTCCTCCGTGAAGCTGTTGCTTACTTTAAAACAAAATCTTTAACCTATATTATTGTCGTGGTGTAAAAACCTGGTTCATATTTATGTATTGTTCCTATTTATCGTATAATCCCAACGTCCACCACTAAAACATCCCCCAGTAGTGGAAGTTGAACTCAGAGTTTAGCGAACTGGTATTATTTTGTTACCATAAAAGATACATTCATAAAACTCTATATTGGTCAATGATAAACTCGTCTTACTTCGTTTCAACCAACATTAATTTCAACCATCAACTATGGTATCGCTTTTCGCTTACCTCTTTATATCCTTTTGCATATAAGAGGGTTGACTTTAGCTGTTAGAGGAAATTTATACCTTATCATGCCGACGAAGCCTCGTCTTCGTAAATTTTAGTGTAATACGAGTGGTTTGTTACTAGATATGAGCCGATATGTAAGAAAGATAATTGGATTTTAAGAACATCAAAAAATCAAGTAGAATTTTATCATGAATCCTTATTCCACGTAATCCTTTCGTTTTATCTTTATATTAAGAAGTTCAACTTCTCAGATCTCAGCCTCATCTCTATATTTATCTTATAATTATTATAGTTTTTATTGTTTAAATTTGTTATTGGTTAAAATTAGAAGTAACTGAACATATTTAGGAAATTTATCATTCTTCTACTTGAGGCTCAATTTGAAAGTCCTGCCTGCAATGACCACTTAACTTTAGCTAAGTCTTATCATTTTGTTACTTATAAATGATAAAAATGTGAAGTATAGACATTGATGCATTTTTAGGGATGACTTTTTCATCATTAAACTTACGCAGACAATAAAGTAATTGAATAACCATAAGAAGAATGTTTATTCATTGAAATGTTACAAATACTAAGGCAAGGACGTTTCCTTCCTGCTCAAGGGGATAAAGGCCATTGTTTGCGTCAAACATCCAACTTGGCAGACGTCTAAGATTCGTTCCGTTTAATCCTGTCTGTCAAAGTTGCTTAAGATTAGTTAGCAAGTATTCCCATTAATCAAGCAGGTCAGTGATTCTATCGGTCAACAAGATACCGCTTCGGAAGTTCTATTATTGTTGAATTAAGGTTATCCAGGGTTATAAATAGAGCCTACGAAATTGTTAAGGAAGGATGGAGTAGGTAATGGTAAAACACAATACAATTTGTATTATTAATGAAAAAGTTAACCATTTATTTTTATAATCGGAAAGATAATTTATTTTTAGGTGTAGGTAATTTCTCCTTTTCAATTAATTTTATTTTCCCTGAGATTAGAGCATTTCGAAGAATATTGTTAACGCTTAAACGTATTTTCTACGAAGCATATTATTTGTGTACTTTGATGTTTGATGTTTATTTCAAGACCTTTGATGACATTTAAATATCAGATCTCTCTTAACATTATTTCTTATTCTTTACTCAGACGAAAACGTATCATTTATTTTAGTCCCTTTATTTCTTTTGTCGTCGTTTTGTTAGTCCCAAATACGTCTAAAACAAGGTCAGTATTAAAATGATATTAATAAAGCTTGTCGGGTAATACTTAATGAGATCTCGAATAAATGACTACTTCTTCGTTCTCATACATTATTGCCCCATATTAACCCGTAGCGGTATTAATTCTGTAGAGTCATCTTCACGTCTTATTTATAGTACAACATTAATCATGAACAACACGGTCCGATTCTAATTAAAGTATATGGAGGCAATTAAAGAGCACTAGATAAAAGTTTTCATACAAAACATTGTTTCCTGTGTTTTGAGCGGTGCGCGTTGGACCGGTCGGGTAGGCCCCTGCTGTTTCAATTATATCACTGACAATACTCCGAATGCCTGACCAGCCGGCACCAAAACATGACCGGCCGTTATGTGTAGGCTTAAGTAGTCTTGATACGATTATGATTATGAGGTTGGTTCAACTAACTTGAAACGCATTTATCTATCTATTTTAAGCGTATATTTTTTTGATCTATGTACCTACTTATTGTGAAAAAAATCTTTCATTCTTAAATTATTTTTAACTTATTAGTTTAATTAATTTATTAATTTTATTAATTCCCAATTATAATAGTATTACAATTAGATAATTTTAATACCTTTTTGTAAGTTGAGGACAAGTATCACCCAGGACACAATACATATTTGTGTGATAAGTACGAATGTTTATACCTATATCAGGTGTCTACCATTACACAAGCTCCGCTTAATTTAGCACCAGGCATTTATTTATATTATTTATTATTTAAATATCCCTAGATACTTATTTATTGATTGAAATTGTGACACGAGAATTTTATATATTTATATTTTGCATCCTCACATATTGAAATATTGATTAACTTGTACCAAGTATCAAAATCGTCCGCTCAGCTACACTCTTGTTATAGGACTCACGACTACGCATATGCCGACAGAGATCAGATATGATCTTATCCAGATTCTTCCTAGTATTTAATTGATTATTTCATAAAGTATAATACGTCTCGTCATACTTCACGGTCCGTGGCACGGAACTGAAATTATGCCAAATAATTGTAAATGAGTCATGGCATGCGATGGTTAGTAAAACCACAGATCAAATAGTAACGAGATAAAACGTTAAAGATAAAATAAAATCTTTTGCATAGAAACTGTTTTTGCTCGTATTATGCATTTAGCATTTTGTATTACTACCTTTCAACAAGGCAATGAAAGTGAATTAAAATTATTCGCGTACACTGTCGTGTAAACGAGTTTTTTACACCACGAAATTGATTCGTCTCTCGAGATTCCTTTAAATTTTTTCTACTTGTAACTAGTATCTACATATTCTACATGTACTATGAATATACTTTCATTGTCGTCGTAAACACTTTACAACGTAGTACAGCTGTCCCAAATGGAATCAAACAACGGGATACCCAAACCGACAAGCCTCATAAAACGTCATTACGTGTGATCAAACCGTGACTTCTCAAGCATTCGAGACCAATTTTATCAATTTCACCGGACATAGCGGCTGTAAACTGTTTGGAAGCGAATAATCCATAGGTTTCACAACTAGAATGGCCAATTGTCCTAGATTAACGAACCATATCATTACAGATAATGAATCGGCCACTGCGATCTTATCTTTACATCAATGTCAGTCTAAAATCTATTACGGGACGGTTAGTGGACACGTACGTACAAGTGTGGACGCAAGTAACATGAACATCGAAATGAGTGAATACCGTTACAATATGTTGAAGTTTCTTTATTGAAAGCTTTTATTAAACTTGCACTGTGAGGTATGTAACTATGTAGGTATGTTCGGGTGGAATCTTTAAACTCAATTTCGTATGAGATACAAAATAGTACATAAGTACAAGTAATACATGTAATTAACTGATTGAGCTGAAATTTTGTATAGACGTTTAGTTTGGATGACAATACACGTGTGTGACATTGTTCTAAATCCAATATGGCGGACCATCGAAGATGGCGAAATAGGTATTTTTAATGCACTTCTTAAACATGGGTATCAATAATGTGACGTCATTCTAAATTCAATATGGCGGACCATTAAAAGTTTTCTTTAAAAAAATTTTTTTATGATTTATTCATATCATACCTAGGTATTCATCATAATATTAAATCATAAAAAAAACTATATATTATATAGGTGACTCTTAAAATCTAACTTGGTAGATAAATTTATTTGGGATATTGTAGATTATTTACTTTAGTAGATCCCAAAATAAGAGTACTCCTTTGGAACTACGGTTAGCTTTGTAATTTTGGATGGAATAATAATATTAAAACAATAAAACATACAAACTGGAAATTTTTATATTTATTTCGCTTTGATTAGTTTATAAAATGAAGGATGAATATTTCTGTAGTTGAATAAAATTCCGAGAGAGAATTTTTAGTACTAATGCTTCTTCGCTTCATCAATTTTAAACTTCTTCAACATCAGAGAAGTCTTGCCATGTTTTCCATTAAAGAAAATTGAACTTTTAAAACTACGAGTAGAAGTTAAAAACTTTAATCCACTTGAAATCATTATACATACGACTCGCATTCGAGTTCTTATTATACAGCCTATATTTTCAATTGCATTGCAAACTTGAAAGGCTTTTGAATTACATACTTGCAGCTGTATCCATTCCTCTTTCATTTCTATAAAACTTGGCGCAGAATCCCGCTGCAAAAACTCATTTTGCTGCACCTAATATTTGTGCTTAGAATTTTGCAGGTTTTAATAAATATTTTGCTGGATTAAATTGCGGAGTGTTGCTTGGTAAGTATACGTAGCGTGTTACGTAAGAGATACTTATCCTCTCTGTATAATAAGCACTTATCTTAGGTATAGGAAAATATTGGTACAATCTTCTATATGACAACTTAACAAAGAAAACAATTTTTTCAGCATGAATAATAACTTAATAGGTACAGATGAATTTTGAAAATAGAAAACCTGAACTGTTTCGTGACTCTCTTCGTGACATGCATTGCATACACCTGGAAATAAAATACGGTAGGCATTTTATTTAAGGGTAGAAAGAGACTAATCCTACTATTTTCTGTTTTAATAATAATGCTCTTGGCTAGCGAAAACTTTCATTAATCCTTGTCGCAGTATGGTATACCTACCTACCATACGAGCACTATATATAAGTGCTTCCGTTCATTTAACTACACAATGGAGTGCATGTTAACACATAAAATAAGCTGTCGATATTCTAACATGGTGTACATGTAGATGGTGAGATAGGAACAAGAAATTGCGGTGACGTACTACAGATAATATATCTTTTAACGATCCTCTGTTAGCTATATTATTACTCTTAGATGGGCTAAATAAGCGTCTAGTAAATGTTGAATTAAAATAAAATGTTAAATGGTAGGTTTGAGTAACTTTTTTTAAATACCCAAATTAATTCCTATTAATTTGGGAATTTAAAATAATAAGGCTCCTGCCTTATGCAAGGCAAGCTGGCTGATTTTAAATGATTATTGCAATTGATTACATCTAACTTTATAGGAAAGGAAATGAACAAACAAATAAAATCAAAGGCATCAAAAAGGTAACTACAATAAAACATTGAGGTAAAAATACCAATAGGAAGTGCCTATTGGTATTTTTATGCAAGGCAAGCTGGCTGATTTTGAATGGTTAATGCAATTGATTACATCTAACTTTATAGGAAAGGAAATGAACAAACAAATAAAATCAAAGACTGCCATCAAAAATGTAACTACAATAAAACATTGAGGTAAGAATACCAATAGGCACTTCCCTGTCTTCGCTTTTTAA
>DWBW01000192.1:0-11983 GCA_018231125.1 Spialia spio | reverse complement strand
AATGTTACATTTTATCTGTTAAAATAGTTATTATTCATAAAAAGAAATATAGTAATTGACAAAATATAAGTTACATGAATGTAAAAAAATATGAAATACTTTTAACGCAGCATTTTGTATTGGCTTGGTATTCTTTTTCTAAATTCTTGAATTCAGTATATTTTCAGCTATTAACTCATACAAATAAATGTTAAATTTATGCAGTTTTTGCTCTATTCAATAATGTTATGGTTATTGACAATTAAAATGTTATTATTCTTAAAATAATAAGTTTTAACAAATTCGATGAAAAACGCACAAAAACTTCGAAAATGCGCCTAAACTATGTTCATAAGAATTTTCTACTTAATAAAATTTTATCCAAATACCTATTGTAAATTTAATATATTTAAGAATTATCTATAAAATAAAATTCTATTTTTTAATCGATTTAAAATGAGCTATGTTTCATCGTTTTGAAATTGCCCTTGATTTTATTAAAGGTATTCTACTAATAGTTAATGAAATAAAGTAAATTTTAAAGTTAAAATTTAATTCAAATTCCTTCTACTTAAACTACTTACGTACCTTTTATAATTACTTATTTTATGCTCTCAGTGACGATGTGATTACCTTGAGTAATTGCTAATTTTAATCGCTTGTTAAGACATTTCTTATCTGCTTTGAAAATAGAGGTAACGTTTATTTGTCTCGGTATAATTTATGAATTTTAGTTTTAAAGGTTGAAGGTAGTATACGTGAATGATTATTATTTACAAAGAGTAAATGTTATTTGGACACGGCAGGCCGGCAGCGAGCGTACGGGCATATGCTATACGTGTGAAGGATGAAGTAGTGAGTACTGTACGGAAGTACGGAGAGCGAGTATGAGCGAGTGCGGCGCGGCTCCCTATCTTCATGACAATTGTATCGTTTCAAGTCTGAGCTAGTGAATATAGGACTCGGTGTAGCGACTCGTCACATTCCCAGCGCGATCTGAACGTTGTTCGTTTAGCTTGTAATACTTACGAGTGCGAGTGTTCATTGTGGTTTTAAATAAAATGTTTTACTCATGTTTTAATTCGAAGGGTTACGGTACGGTGTAGATTTTAGATTTTCCTTTTATTTTTTCGTTCGTTTTGTAAACGATGATCGATCGATCTGTCGACGACTTGTGTACAGCGTTAAGTGATCGTTTCATGATAAGTATTGTGAATATGTACTCGAATATCATTAGAAACAGTTTACTTCGAATTTAATGCAAAGTTTTTTTTCATACTGTCTTTCTACATGGGGCCTTCCGGCCGTTCTGTGTAAATAGAAGGTGTTCTTCACGAGATTGCATTTAAATCGCTAATGTTGCATGCTAGTATAACGGCCGTGGCGTTTTTTACGATTTGTGACACTATTTTTTTATTGATAACAGATTATATCACTTTATATCCCTTCTTAGTGTTAAGTGTCGTCATTCAACGATTGCTCAAGCGTTGACTGAATTTCACCGTATTCGAGAGTTTCATTTCCATCAACTAAATTCCTCCAGACTTTACACATCGACCAATACGAAAGTTATTATAGCATGATTACATTGAGCCAGATTCCCTTAATGTATTTTATCGTTAGGTACTCCTAGACGATTGTAAATAGGAGATAAATTGTCAATGAAATATAAGCTTTTGTCGCAAACATATCTATGTGTGTACGTACGCATGGTTGCGAGCTCGTTCAATGTGCAGGTCAATTTTTATCTGTGCAGGTAGGTAGTTCTTGTTTGATGTATTGGAGACTATACATACAAGTTTAGGGGTTTTTTTATTCTCTGTTCGAATAACAGCGAATATAATTATTTTTATGCATTTTCTCTGTAGTAGGACTACATCTGATAGAGAATTTTAAGTAGTTTTAGTTTGATTCTATCATCTATATAGAATCTATATAGAATTTCATAAAAGTTCATTGTACTCGCAATGTCCAATTGGTTATGTTATGTATTCAAAACGTTAATAACGTCGCATTATATCGCCTAGTTTACATTTTATAATTAGGCAACGATTCCAAAGTGTTCTGTGTCAATATTCAAATGGTGAAAAATATGTATGTGATGTGATAAGATTACTGGTAATACATATTTTGTTTTATGAAGTTAATTGTAAGCTGGGCTATATATTTCGTAATATTCGTGAAAACGGCCAATGTACAAATTATTTTTAGATGTTAAAAAACGTTTCGTTGTGAGTACAGTGACTTCTTAATAGGGATGTGTTTTTTGTTTTGTTAATGCTCATTTTATTGTGTTTTAAGAGTCTAGTCATCAAGTTATGAATTTCAAACAGTTTCTACGCCACATTTCAATCAAATGAGCCGAGGTTCACGCAAAGTTTGTATTTAACTACAAAAATAATATATTAATTTTTGAATGTCTCAGTGATAACAGTTCTGTAAGTTGGTTGTGTTACTTGTAAATTTAAAATATGCTAATATTTTACACATTTTATAAATCTACTTTTCAACGGTACTCATGTCTTTGAGGGTTTGTCACATGCTATCAAGGGAGTACTTCTGAAAAATTAAATAAAACAATATTTTTACCTGCTACTCTCTTTTTACGCGCCGTTAAGAATATATTTTACAGCATTTTAACGATTACTTCGACATTTGACATTACTTCGACTTACTTACTTACATTGACTCTTTAAATATCACCAAATAACGGCAATTTGAAGCTACTCACTGCACCGGTTAAATGGAAATTTTGCTTATATTTTAAATACACAAAGTGGTCAGCCGACAATCACCTTGCTTAGGATTTACCTACTTGAAGGACTTACCTACTGCTGAACAAGGCCCAAAGTGTGACAAAGTTAAAAAGAAAATTTCAAAAGACTTATTAATATCATGATTTAAATAATTATTTACATAATCATGTTTTATACAATTATTTTGTTAGAGGACAAGCGAAAGTGCATACGTTAAAAAGTAGATGTATAAACACTTCTACAGGGTAGAATCATCAAGTTATTAAATCTAAAAAGTTCATTTGTGCGATGCAAGTGTGGTCATAGTTTACGAATTTACTGTCAGACGTGTGATATGTAAGTTCTTTTCGATTCTTGGAAACACTTATTTAAGTGTGTCCACCAATTTCGTATATCTATCTCATGTTGTGTGCGAACCGTACGCATTGCTCCTACTATTGTAAATGATTTTAAAATTAATTTTATATTTCACTTTTGAGGGTATGTACTGTATGACAGAGGATATAATATGATACTGTATAAATAAATTACTGTACGATAAATGTGATAAAGGAAATAAGCACAACATATAACATAGTGGAGCCTAATCAGACGTAAATATAAGTCTTGTTTTTATTAGCGATTTTCATAGTGTTTTTGTAATGTAAGACACATACGCGTAATTATGTACATGACTACGTCTACTGACAGCGGTACAGATGGATGTTTCCCTTGAGACATAGGGTTTCCTTCAAAAGCGGTGCCGTTGGTAAGCGGCCGTAATACAGCGGCAAATGACGTCACTAAGAATGTTGTCTATATAATATTAATGGCGCCTGTTCTTAGAGAGCGGCACCGCTTTTCTTTTTTAATTTGTCAACTGCCACTTTCTAGGGAACCGCGCCCTTTAAATACAACGTTCTAGTGACTCATCGCTTTATGACGGTCGCTTAATGATGGTGGAGAACCGGAGGCGGACGACGGAGGAAACCCTATCTTAAATCAGGTGCAATATTTGTTTTTTGTAAATTCAAAGTTTACGCATATTACCTAAAATTGTTCTTATTTAATAAACAGTAATGTACATCATAACTTCTGCCTCAACTCGTCCGTGGATAACAGTGACGCTTTATATTACCAGTTTCATATATTATAATTACGTTCCTAATTGTGATTTATTAAAGTTTTCTTATAAATGTTTATTGTAAGAAATATTTTATAACTGTTGGAGAGAATTTTTTTACATAGTCTATATTTTAATAATTATGCTCACGCTTTAATTTCACGGACGAGTTCGCGCAATATGACATCCTATATGGTTAGAAATTGTTTAAATTATGTGGAAAGAATATACTTACAGCCAGCGGCCGGGCCGATGTGTTGTTGATATCCTCCTGTTAATGAATTGCATTTGAAAGTACTCATAGCTATGTAATCATTTCAATTTTTTACCTTTTGCATTTTGGAATTTAGACTAGTATAAGATACGACGGAGTGCAATTGTGAAAAGGCTTTCAGTAATGAAAGCAACGAGACACCAAATTGTGTGATCAAGTATTTCTACATATTCTTATCTATTTGATCAATTTGTATGAACATTAAATGTTTTTTCTCAAATATGCACAAACTATTGAAGATTTCGCAGTTAAATTTTTCAAAGGTTTGTTTTATTTAAACCAAATGTACATAATAAGTGTGATAGAGATGAAACAGTCTCATTTAAATAAATTGTTGTAAGTAATTTCAGCTTTTTCTTTCTGCAGCACCTTATTTTTTTGATTATTTCAAATTCAATATCAATAATTATTTATTAACAATTCATTCTTCTCTGAGTGAAAAGGGGTCTCAAAAAACAGCAACCAATCGTAAAGTCCAAGGACCGAGGGATTCCTATTTTTTTTTACCTCCACTATAAACACAGAAAAACCGATGCACAGATCTGAGTACGCGCCAGCCAAACGCGTGTAAAAAATCATTCAAACTGGTCTAGCCGTTTAGGAGCTCCGTGAAATACACACGTGCAGCAAAATTATAAATAGTTACAGATAAATATTTACTTGGCATACCTGTTGGTATGTACCTATGTACTTGGCAATTTTCGGACATATTTTCAATTTAAAACTAATAAAAACTGATTGAAATTGCAACGTCAATTTTCTGTCACATTTTTAAGATTTTATGAAGCTTTTCGATGCAGAAGTTAAATATGTACTTTTTTACCATTATAATTTTATGCGGTTTAGCTCTTCCGATATTTAGCAGACCAATGCAAGTCTTGGAAGATTACGATAAGTAAGTTTCTTTGGTTATTATAATCAGTTTTATCAAATTATTACAATATACCTACATTTTTCTAGATTTATCTATATTGTACCTACATTTGAAGATAGTTACCTAATAAAAACTTAACCGATCTTTGCGCTAGCTAATCTCAAGAAGTCGGTTAAAAATGCATATAAAGCGAAATACATTATAGGTATGATTAAAATGATAGGTACAAATGAACCAAAACACTCCACTGCGCTGCACCTTATAACGCTTAGCGATATAGCGCTTTGCGTTAAACCTTATTTGAATGAAAATACAAACAAACAGGTACAATATACAAAGGTACATGGAATTCAATGTCCCCATGTACCTATGTATATTGTAGGTATCTATATTCGTACTGTTGGATTTCGAATAGGTACTTTTGGGTTTTCGGCTTTAAGGGTAGGTAACTACTTTAGGGATACTTTAAGTCGAATTTAGAACGTGGTAACATCAACGTCAAAATTTAACGCAAGGCTTTGGTGTAAATGAGGCATATCATATATGAGCAGATCAGTACCTACTAGTACTAGTATCTATACTATTATAATATCTGAGCTACTACGTACTTTACCACATCTTCGACATTTATTTTAAAATTTTAAGGGAGGCGAAGGAAGATTTGTATGGAGATAACTATAAGTCTGATTCTGATGATTACCTACACGACGCGCAGAAGTCGCTCAAACAGGTAGGTACCTACGGTAAATGTATTAAACTTCCAGATTTTTTTTTTCATTTTCACCATCATATATATACCTAATAAGATGGTCTTTGTAAGTACTTACCTATTTTGTACCTAAGTATCTAAATTTTTTCAGGACGATTCGGATCCCGTTGGTCAAGAAAAAGACTACTTAGAAAACAGCAACGATGATCGTGAACAGAGCTCTCATCTATCCCATAATGTTTTGTTGTCGGCAAATAGTGACGTCAAAAGAATTGCTGAATGCAACAAAGCTCACATGTTGAGAACTCTTGAAAAACCAAATGTAATTCATAATAGCAAAAGTGTTACAATGTTCGAAAACAAAAGAGCAGACGTTGATCGAGTTAGACGCCAAATAAAGAAATCTGAATTAAATAATTCAGTAAGTACAGATGACATCTCAACGCAAAAATATGAATTTAATACAAATGAAGATGAGGAAACAGCCATAAGACAACATATAAAAAAGCTTTCGAAAGAAGAATTAGATGAATTATTGCATTCTCTCTCTGATGACAAAAGAACATTGTTAAAAAATATAATTGATAATTCAGAACAAGATAATGAAGCCATAAATAAAAGAGAAATTACAAAAAAAGCTGGTGCAAATGAAGAAAATAGTTTTGTCGGTAATGAACAGGCTGACGCTAGCAAAATGCAGGGAGGATCTGATATAGAGTCAGAGTCTGCTTTGCCTAATACTGAAAAATTAGATAGCAAGGAAAAATCAGACAGTGAAAGTATTGGTTCTAAAAGTACCAAAATTGTTAATACTTCAGAAAAATCTTCTAATAAAGTAAATATTTTAGATAATGCTCAAGACATAAAATTGGAAGCAGACGATACAAATAATTTAGATTCCATTCTTACTCAAGTGACTATGCAGAATAGTGCCGATGCTGAACTAGAATCCTCAAAAAAAGAAAATAAACGAGAAATTAGTATTAGTTCTGTGGCAAAACATGGCATTTCTAAATCTGATACGTTCAACACTGAAGATTTGTACTGTTCTGAAAATGACGATTTATCAAGTTTATGGAATGAAGAATCAAAGTTATATGACACTAGTAATTTTAATAAGAGAGATACAGCTTATAATATTAGATCCCTCGAAGAATCATTTCCAAATTCAGAGGACAAAACTAATTTAAAATCTGAAACCGACATGGTACCACTGATAAGAGTAAAAAGAAAGAATTTTGATAAAGTTTTAGAAAAGAGAGACGTAAATGAACTATCTAACTCAAATGTTCCATTCCATTCCAACTCGGCAGATGGTAATGAGGAAGACAGTGAGGTTAACAATGAAGGTAGTGAATTTGAAGAGAAAGGGTTCTTCGATGAGCGGACAAACTTTGCTGCGGTTGGGGAATTAAAGACACAAGATTCCTATAGTCCTATTGTCGAAGACGACAGTATAAAAAGCTGCAGTCGCACCAAACAACTTGAGGCAAGCGATAACATCGAGAGTCAAATTGTAGGACTAGGATCAGATTCAGACGCTGTGCTGTCCGGTGTAGAAGGAGTAAACGACAATATTATGTACAGCAGTATTTCTCGAAATAAACGCTCTTCAGCTGAAGCCAGTAAACTTAATAATGAAGACAATTTAGACAACCTAGTACAAAAAAGGCCACCCAAACTGTTGTCAATAAATGAAGACTGCAATGACATCTCAGAACAAAATAATAATGCCCAACGCTACCAGGAAAATGACGCATTTGGTTCGCTTCCACGAAATTACGAAGAACAATTAGGGAGGTTCAAAAGAATACGACGCTTAAAACTATTGCCCAACCAAGCCAATAATATGTAGAGTCGTAGCTTTGTTATATTTTAATTTATAAGTATTTAGTAATTTTATCTTTTTTACTAAGTATTTCAGTAACCTATTAAATTATGATTGATATTAAAATTTGTTTTTTTTTCCATTTTTGGGTATTATTATATTAAGCATAAATAAAAGCATAATTATGTATATTATGCTTAAAGGTAAGGTAGGTATTGGAATATAGGTACCTTCTTTTTTAATTTAGGTCACTAGGTACATACATACGAGTACAGACCTACTACATTTTCCAAACTACTCATTTTGTGCCATCACTGATGGAGCCACGCTCGCAATTGCAAGTTCACGTCGTTTATCTGACTGCAAGGCTAGAAAGGGAATTTTTTTTGACAAAGGTAGTCTTGAGTTAGCGGCCTTGGCCCTTAGATAACGAAATGATTCCCAAATAAAAGAAGTACTTGTACTTAGGCCCAACGAATAAGGAAAGTATAAACCTATTTTTTGTCTATAATGAATTATAAACTAAAAACGGTATGTATAGAAAAAAAAACCAACGTATTGTATAAAATTTTATTACATGGCAAAGTTTCGTAAAATAAAGATAAATAGGTAAGTGTTTTATAATTATTACAATTACAAATTAATAAAACACTAAGCAAAACTTATAAATTATTAAAAGGCACATTAGTTACGCGGTATACGAATAGCAATGTTAATCCTAATTGAAATTAACAGATTATAATAAAAAAAATATTAAAGCGCCGCTAAATAAGGAATGATACGAATACAGTTAACAGTTAGTCTTTATTTTCAATAGGGATTTACTGTTGAGTTCCTTTAGAGGAGTAAAACTTATGCTCGCGAGAATCACGTGTATGTTTGAATGGAGTCCGTGAAGAATCTAACAGAGTTGCGGGACAAGTGCCGTGGACGTGGCTTGTAAACTCCCTCTTGTAACTAGTAGCACCGTCACCTAGGACAAAATGCGATGTAGTGCCGTGACGGACATGGCGTTCAACTCTCTCAACTTTCTCGGACCGCTCAGATTTTTGCGCATGTTCAGACCGTGAGAAACTACCGTATGCCTTAGCTTCTGATTGTCCGTAAAACTCTCCGCCTACTCTAAGGTTGTCCCTGACCGTGACTCGAGGTTGGCGTTCTACAAGCATGGTAGATTGACCGTCCCGTCGTTGTTGTCGGCGAGAATCTGAGTTGTCTGTATGTTGCGATATTACAGCCATGTTTTCACGAGCTGACCGATGCATTGAAGTTATACTTTTTCTATCAGTACTTTGCGTTGAATTACTGATATATTCGCCTCGGTCGCAGAGATTTCCTATACTCTTACGTTGCGCTGCGGCAGTGGAACTAATAGAATGGTGAGCTTCAGTAGTTGATGAAACTCCTTTGCGATGTAGAACAGCGTTAGAGCTCGCAGAATCGGAAACCAAATCAGAAGTTCGTTTATGATGGCCAGTACGCGATGAATTATCGAATTGAATGGCAGAATCTCCACCGCCATGCATAGCTCGTTGAAATTCAATGCTTGTCTTGGTTACGCTATCACTCAATTGACTTCTGTTTACAATCTGTGACTGATGCGATGATCTTGAAATATTTTGTTCACTGTGAGTTCCCGTAATGATGTTACTAACAGAACTAGCACTGCGCTTAGCGTGATTATCAGATATAACGTGGCTCTGTTGTGAGGATACCCTATTATCGGATAAATGAATGTTCTGAACATTGGAATCAACTTGACGTCTTTGTGTAGTACTATCCAATCCAATCCGCTGACCTGAGTTCGTCAACCTTTCATTTGTAACATCATTAGTTACATTGCTAGCGTTTTTTTGAATATGTCTGTCAACTGATGTTTGATTATAAAATTGTTGAGTATTTGAATGTTGAATATTTGATGATGATATAGACGACTGCGTAGAAGTTGTCACTTTCTGAGTCATATTTTCTCCAGTATCATTTCTTATTACTTGCCCCCCAACTTGAGAGTGTTGTGGACTTTTTGGACCGCCGTCACCATTTTCTACAATATAAGTTGTATTTGAAATATTCCTTCGTAATTGGTTATCAACATTGCTGTGTTTTTGATGTGAATCATGGACATTATTTGTAGAAGTAATATTTCTTTGTTCAGAAGATATAAAATTTTTAGAAGTATCTACGCTATTACGTTTATGCGTGACTTGATCATCTGTAATTTTTCTCCCACTGTGACTTGGAATATCTCCACCCGTGACCGTGTTAACTTCTACGTTTCTTGTTACTGTCACCCATTTTCCTCCTATCAGTTTCTTTTCTGACACTTGCTTCATTATCTTGGTTGTGTTAGTAGAAGTCGTAATATTTTTTGAATCTGTTTTGCTTGTCACAATATGTTTATCCGTTTTATTTCTGATTATACTCTTATCGGATTTATGTTGAGAATCTCGCTGATCTAAAATATGAGCTGCAGTACGATTAACACTTGTCTGTGAGTCCTTACTATCTACAAAATCACGTGTCGTTATAGCAGATTGTTTATCATAAGTTCCTTTTTGAACGTGTTTTACTGATGACGTGACATGGCTTGCCCGTTCTGTTTTTTGTGTTCTATCATCATGAATTATTTCAACATTCTTGTGTGTAACATTCTGAGATATACCATACTTGTCTCGTTCTGACAAATGCTTTGAATCTATTGAGTTTCTGTCTGTATCATACTGAACAGTGGTTTCATACTTTACATCTTTACGTTGAAATTCTCTTTGATCCTTTTGGCCGTTAATAACTTGCGGGATTCGACGAACAGGAGAGTATGATTCTTTTTCTGTGTCAGGATGTAAATTATCTTTGGGTTTTATTGGATCTGGACGATCCCCAGGCTTCCATTTTTGCTGTACTGGACGGTCGAACACGCCCTCAGGTTTTAAATTATCCTTAGGTCGTATTTGTTCAGGTCGCTCTCCCGGTTGCCACTTTTGTGGAGTAGAACGATCGAAATCGCCTTCGGACCTAAGGTTGTCCTTTGGTCGAAATTGTTCAGGTCTTTCACCTGGTTGCCATTGAGTCGAAGGATAGTCATATTTACTATCCTTTGGTCTTACAGGACTTCGGCGATCATCGGGTTGCCAATTACCTTTAGGACGTTGATCATCTTTGGGTTTCTTTAAATCTTCAGTAGGTGTAGTACTCCATGAAGGTCTGGTAGTGTTATTGTTGTCAGATCTCTTAGAGTGATCAGTGGGTTGTTCTGGTGTGATCCACCTTTGCCTGCCTGGATGTTTACTATCTGGTTCTTTTTCTTCATTAGATTTTGGTGACGTGTACTTGTCTCCATTGACGGGTTCCGTTACTAATTCTGTAATTTGGTCTGGTTTGGTGTGTTTGGGATAGCTTATAGCTGTTTTTTCTCCCTTTATTACTTTATAGTCGTCTCTACGTTTATGGTCCTCAAATACTCCTTCAATTTTAAGGTTATCCTCCCTTCTAGTTAATTTGACTCTTTGACCCTTTATAACCCTGTACGTATCTGATGATGACGTATGAATATTTTCCATTTTTCCTTCTACTTTCAAATTATCTTCGTGTCTAACTAAAGCAGTTCTTTCTCCAGTAACAACGCTGTAATCATTTCTTTGCTTCATATCTATGAATTCGCCTTCAATTTTTAAGTTATCTTCCCTTCTGATAATGTCAACTCTTTCTATTTTCTGTTTTTGTCGTATGTCAATATCTCTATCAATTGTAATGTTATCCACTTGCTTAAATGGTTTCCGTTTTTCAGCTGGTTGAGAAGGAACAATTTCGGGCTTATAAAATTTACCATCGGGCTTAAGATTATCTTGTGGTTTAACCACAGGTGCTCTTTCACCCTTAGTAGCGCTATAATCGTTACGGGTATGAAGATCTATAAATTCTCCTTCAGTTCTTAAATTATCTTCATGCCGTTGAATAATTACTTTTTCAGTTTTATCAATGCGTTTGTAATCATCTCGTGAACGATGGATGTCAATAACCCCTTCCATTTTAAGATGATCTTCATGTTTAACTACTTCAACTCGATCTCCTCGTGTAGCTGTGTAATCAGTTCTACGTACGATATCCATTTCGCCCTCAGGTTTTAAATTATCTTTAGGTTTCTTTTGAATTGGTCTTTCACCAACCGCTTGTGGCTTAGGTTTCTCAGGACGTTCAAAGTCTCCTTCTGGTTTGAGATTATCTTTTGGTTTTTTAGGAATTTGCCTCTCTGCTGGATGCCATTGATCAGGTTTAGGTTTTTCAAATTCACCCTCAGGTTTCAAATTATCTTGTGGCTTCTTTGGTGTCTGTCGTTCAGCAGGACGCCAATCATCTTGCTTTGGTTTCTCAAATTCTCCTTCTGGTCTCAAATTATCTTTTGGTTTCTTCACTTCCGGTCGTTCAGCTGGGCGCCATTTATCTTGTTTCGGTGTTTCAAATTCA
>DWBW01000191.1:0-11991 GCA_018231125.1 Spialia spio | reverse complement strand
ATTATGTGTAATCAGCGTTCAACCGTTTACTGAAATAACAAATCGGGCAGTGCCACGTTTTCAGACCAAATGAGATCATTGGCAACAATAGGCGATTGAATTGAGCACTCAAATGATATAACCGGCCACTATGACTAATCAAATATCATTTGCAGTGCTGATCCTACTATGAGAGCGTCCCATTGAACTAAATACGATATCAACCGCGACGCTACGTTCAAAATGGTGATTACTCACATGGCTGCTTGCTATTGTTCAGTTGCTGACAGATAATCACGGTGGCTTCAAATGCGACGTGTGCCTTATTATAATAAAACAATGATATAGTATTAATATCTCCTTTTTTCTCTTCATCTATGTGTTTTTATCATTGTTAAACACCAGAACAACATTTTAATCCAAGAATCAATAATCTTTTCGATTCAAAAGGACCGTCTGCGTACTTTTCACACTGTTAGTGTAGCAAAATTTAACCCGAGATTGTACACGATATCTTTGAAAGGAATTTCATATTTATTTTAAAAAAGAATACCTATATAGGTTCTTGTCTTGCAAACTAGAGCGAAACTATGATAGTGACTATAAAAGGACCATAAGGAGTATAAATATACATTTAGTAGTATTAGGTAGGTACTATTACTACCTTCTTACATACTTTAGTAAGCAAGGATTTACTCGCGAATGAAATCATTTAGCCAACGCCAGAAATCGGATTACAGGTCAAAATAGAATCTCACGTGATTTCTAATCAAGCATCATTGATTGGAAACGGTACGGTAATCTAGCTCCAACCGTTCTAATGACATTTAGAATGTGATTACCGCTGTCCGGTCGTAAATTATAATTACGTTTTGAATTGATTTTGGTACAAACTTACAGATGTATTTTAGAATTAAGCTACAGAGTTTTACAGCATACAGCTACAGAAGCTACAGAATATTAGAATCATAAACTACATTATGTACAAGATTTCTAGTACACGGAAAAATGGAAAATAAGTTAGAGAGCCTTACAGCTGTTTGACGAGTGGTAAGTAGGTTACCCATGTAAGCTGAACTTACTATTAGGTACCTACTACTATCTTGTTCATATAAAATAATGCTTCTATGTAAGAACCTAATGTAAGTATCTCCTGTAGGTGCATTATTTCGAATGAACCAGACCTCTCCATTCTGGTTATTACAGAATTGCATTTGTAATGCTGCTAATTGTTAGTAAATGTGTGTAAGCCTCTTTCAAAAGAAACAAAGGCTGTATTTACGTATTATGTGGACGTACAGGAAACATTACTGAGACAGACATTCATATTATGGAAAGAAATAAAAACTCTTGTTTGTTTTGAGTTTTTAGTAAAAGCATGGTTCCTAGCAGTCGCTAAGCAAAACATTGCTTGTTGGGGTATTGTTATTTGGGAAAATAAGTTGTGTAGTGTAGGCTTATACACATATAAAATCATGAGAAACATTTTTAAACTTGCATCGCATTACAAAATGTACCACCAGAAACGGTCCCGAAATATAAGTTTCATAGATTTATTCGCAACTACTTTTGATATTAATATTGTAATGTCTTATCCCAACAAAAGAGTATCCATTGATCACAAAGCCAATTATTTTTCTATGTTTATTGTTTAACTTGTTTTAATTAATTAATAAAATTTTAATTTATTACGGTAAACATTGTATAGCTGAATAAAAATTAATTCGAAGCACAGACTGCACGGCGCCTCGATATTTTTTGCCCGTAAGTGTATTAATTGTAAAATCGATTCGATACTGCTTATCCGAGTGAATTTAATTACTCTACAAAATGTTGTTAAAAGCGCAATGAAACTGTTACTGAGATTGAATTTTTATTTATATCCTGAACCTATAAATAATATAAATGTACGATACGAGCTGCCGTAATTTTGTTGCTTGAAAATGATATTATGAATGCACTCGTGGCTCGTAGCCACATATCAATGTTACCATTAATCAATTTGTTCTTCTGATATGCGGACTTTGAAATTATATCAGCTCTATGTATCTACAGATCTAAAACGTAAAGTTTGTATGAAAACTTAAAGTGGATTTCTAAGCTACGGAGACTGGGTAAGATAAGCATAAAAAATATATCAAAAGAATTCTAGAAGCTAGATACTAAAGCAGCAGCGGACAAGTCACAGAGGCAACGACTATTAAAGGAAAGATTCCTAGAAGAAAGAATTTATTCGAACAAATTCAGTCAATTCAGTGATTAGACGTCGAGAACATGAAGAAGAAAGCGAAGAATTGCAAAGTGAAAACGAATGAAGTGTTCGAGTTAATTTTTAAAGTTTTTTTGTTGTAACTATAAACAATAAAGCTTTGAATTTTCATACAATAAATATACGATAGATAATATTTCGGATGAAATAGACATTTATTGATACAAAGTAATTGGCTTTTCTTTTCCACTTTGATTATTCGGCCAATAAAACACGGCACAACCCCTATCACCTGCAAATCTCGTAAACATGAAATCTTGCTCTACCTTTGTACAATTTCGTTGAAGGATAACGTAAACGATAACAAGCAAAGGACCAAACCATTGAACCGAAAGTAATTGATAATATAATTTAACAAGAAAGGATAATATCTCTCTGTCGCCCATCGCAATCTGTTTCGACAGGAACAAATATCGGTGAATTTGTCTTCTTATCTTAAGCAATTGATCTCATAACCGTCGTGTAAAACGTCTTTGTGTTTATGTTATTGGGAAGGTGGTCTTTGATACAATAATGATTTGTTAATTTATTATTTTCAGGGATGCTTGTAATTGATGAGCTTCAGTATTGCGAAATAAGAATTCTTAAGAATTCCATAGAATTCTCTGGAATTTCAGACAACGGAAATTCAAAAAATTTCAATCAGAAGATATAACTTTAAGGTTATCTTCATGCATAAACCTATAGAAAAATGTCTTTGGCATAGGTAATTAATATTGATATTATGAATTTTAAAATCTCCATTTCATTATAAAGAATCCTTTCATTAGTCTACACTTTTCCAGCAGCAAATATAGAAAGGCTACCGCATCCTCAGCGCAGATTGATTGCACAAAGGCGTGGACGGAAAATGATTATAACAAGGAAAATTCTAAGAACAAACTCGCTCTGTTCGAGTTAGCGTTTTTGTTAACTAATCCTCACTTAATAATCGAAGCTTTGTCTCATTACTGCACCGAAAATGATTGAGTTCTTAGAATGATCATTCATTTAGCTGTATATTTCGTTAACGTGCAAAATAGAATGTGATAAAGGCCAAGTGAAAGTCACAGGATTTTGTCCAAGAATGGAATGGTCTTCTAGACAATGATGTTAATGATAATGTTATCTATACAAATGCTAAATTTGAAAGCGAATTTATCTGAAACCACAAGACGTTTTGACAGTCTGTATACAAATTGGCCGGCAGAGTAACAAAAACAATTATTCTTCAAGACAGACCCGCGGGCACAACCTAGCATCGGATAATCACACATACAATCAATGTGGACAAAAGAGATATATCACCACAAATAGGGACACCACACATAAACAAGAAGATTAAACCAAGCAAGCGAAATGTAACAAAGAGCTATAACTAATCCTCGTAACTAATACCTATGTATATGTGGGGCTTATAATGGAGTGTTGTAATGTAACGTTCAACTCATCTCAGACCCCGAATCAAATTACACACATCCATCACTGACTCAATTTACGGTCCATAAAGCTGAAACACTTACAGCCTGTGAGTCGTAAACTACACTCATTGCCTTTTTAGGTTGGGTTAGTTAGCAACCGTTCGCTATTCCTTAGGCCTAAATCAGACTCCTTGACAATACTTCTGTCTTTCAATGACGATTGTTTGACTTTTGTTATTTAACAAACAAACAAGCATCCAGGTCATCTGATGTTAGGTCGTCATTAAGTCAAGTAAAGCAGTTTAGCCTTTTTCTTATGTAAAGAAACGATTTTTACTTTTACATTATTCAATTATCGCAATAAGCCGCGGTTTACCTCGAGCCATTAGTTCACTAGGTCGGTGGTGTTAATTAGGGATTAATCGCGACTCAAATTAACTTAATGAAGCGCACTTTCTTTAAAACTCAGCTTTTAAAATCTTGAAAGAAACTGCATCATATTTAATTTTTCTTGCATGATGTAGGCACCTTTCTACATGTTTTGAGGAAAATCTTCTATGCCTATTATGGCATTCAGATTGATAGAGATTTAAGTGTTTGGTATAGTTATCAAATAGATACTGCAATTTTTCATGATTGTACATACATTTAGTTTCTTTAACTATTCCTAATAGAACCTGACGTCCTTTTTATACTTAGTCAAGACCATTGCATAAACCCACGACACCTTTAAATAGGAAATTTTAACATGGACCCTTCAGCAGTGAAACAATGATATTTATGTACTTATTGATGATAATGATAATGACATTTATGACAATAATAACTTATTAAAGGATCGTCTTGAACTATCACAAAGAAATTCCTCATCAAATCAAAACACCAACTGTCAAACCGGCTATGGCTCTAATTTTCTGGCCGTCAATCCACAAAATATGGTTAGTCAGTTCGCGTGATACGCCGCCCAAATGGTTTCATTTCGAAGCCGGCCGAGCTTTGATGTCAGCGTAAAGTAACGATTATGCCACATTGCCACGTTCAGGATTTACGAGCGATCGGCCAAACGCAAATGTCATATTAACTACGTGATTTATGAACCTTACTTTCATATATCACTATCGATGTACGTTAGAATTGAATTTGAAAAGCGGTTTCATGTTTTTCGTGGAGCCATGTCGGACGGCATTTTAAAGTATCTCAATGAAAAGGATTAAATGTTAGTATAGACGTAACTTCAATGAGATTCCCGTGAAGGCAAAGTTTGTAGGCGTAAATCGAAAATAATGTTAAATAAATGTTAGGTAGGTCTGTGTATTACATAGATTTTTTTCCAGTAATTAAATAATTATATAGTTTAGTAATACAATTACATTATGCACAAACCATAATATATTATTTCTCCATCATCAAGAGAGGACTACTAATTAGGTCGTCTATACTTTTGTACTAATTTAAGACGAGAACCTGAACTTAACAGGTACTAAGTTCGCTGTTTCAGACGAACCGTAACTAACCTAAGACCGCTACGAGCAACGTAACTCGATAGTTACGGGTTATCTAAGGTCCTAGTACAAGGCAAACTACACAACTACTGCTGGCTAAGCTCTAAGGAGCTTAAATAAATCAATCACGTTGCACAAACATGGTGTCTTGAGCTAGGTATCTGGACGCTCTCTAGTGGTTGCAGCTAAGTCAAATTCTAGGATAGTTTACTTGCTTGGCGACATTTTCAGCGTTGCCAGATTGTGGTGCTTGTTTTCGTATTGGTCTGCTATTGGTTAGGAACAGTACAACGGTAGGTATATAAAGATTGCGATTCACTGGATATGACAAGTAAAGTTGAAAAATCTTGTTATGTTTAGATCACTTTTGGAGGGAATTCGGCCCAGTTCCTGACATTTCTCACAGATAAAATAATGTGCAAATACGTTTTTTCAGAATAAAATAATTTTATTATGCTAATTTTATGATTCCGATCCACAGAAACTTAAGTTTATCTTATCTAGTCAATAAACCCTCCCACAAAAAATCATACTGAGCATCATTTTATTAAATGCTCTTTTAAATATTGTTAAGTAATTACTGCAATCGAATAACAATCACGAGTAAACTCAACAGAAAAAGAGAGAGATCCTATCAGAGATCGTAATATGTGAATTGATTTTCTAATAAATGAAACACAAAATGAACCTTAAACAAAGAAGAGTAAGATCACTTTTAAGCGTATTTAATGATCAGTTACGTATTGTTTTGTTTCGAAGCGTTCTGATTGAATGCGGTGGAATAGGGTGCAGCAAAAAAGACAATACCTCCTAACTGATGAAACACCCGCGAGCAAATACCTTTTTATGCGTACTATAATGAGTTCTAAATGACTTCTCTTACCGAGACTGTTTGGAAGTTTATTGTGAATCTTGCGTTTGACATGCCTTTATAATATAGGTACATATATCAACGCTTCAAATAAAATACTTCTGGCATCCATATTTCCCACACCGAAACATGAGAACTTGACACAAGATTTTCTTGATGGCATGTCATTAGGGCGATGGCGGTATCTCCCTCGGAAAGTTATTTTACCTATAACATAATATTCAAATTTACTCACTTTGTGTGTTTACATGTAAAATTCTATATTTCCTAAATACAACAAGTTCGTTAGCACCACTCGGTTTGTTCCAGAACTTTCCATGTATGTTAGTACTTAGTCACTTGCTATTCTGCTTGTTTTAGATGCGGGCAAGTCCGCGTCTTTCATGTTTGCACCAACTTTAACCTCTACAAGTTTATCGACTGAAGTCCAAATTATTTCGACTTAAATTTGTATCTATTTACCATTGAATTGAAGTGAGCTTAAGTGAGGTTGTTAATTACGAATGCATAAATATTATACCTAATGTTAAGGGAATTACAAGGTATTCGGATTTAATATACTGTTAAGTAAGAATGGAAACAGGCTTCAAGCTAGTCTGTTTTCATTTTTATTTATATTAAAAATGTACTTATTTTAATTTGTTGTAAATTTTGCTTTCGGAAATAAGTATTTTCCTTTCAGCTCCAAATATATATAGATATCAATAACGTCTATCTGCATCCTGTTTTCCATCTCGGTCCAATCACAACACGTTGGCGTCATACAATTTCCCGGAGACCGAAGACATAATTTTCCCGGGAAACTAAAATAAAATATCTTTTCTCTAAACAACGGACGCGGCTGCGCGTCGGAAATCGACTGCTGTAGTGGCGTTTATTTATTTCAACGGCTTGTCTGAAACATCCGGGATACAATCGTTGGCTGCGATTTATCGATAGATTGTGTAAGTAATTTATAGTGCTTGCCGAAGAGATTATGAAGATAGCCGTTGTTGCTTATTGCGCTTTTCGGACGTATGGCAACAAATTATGAAAGCATAACAGTCGATAGTGTTTATACAGGGAGTTCCTTTAAGCTTTTAAGGATATTTAACAGACAAATGATGATGTGAGAACTGAGAGATAATTATATTTAGGTACTTGATGACCACAATGGTAGGTATTATTGCAAAATTGATGGTAAAATATCGAATAGGTAAGTAATAAATTTTATATCGGACAATCAAACAAAATAAAGAATATCCAATTAAATTACACACGGAATTATGTAGATACTCACATAAGTATAATTGCAACGAGTCGGGTCTAGTACCTATTTGAAGGTACTTCAAATTTGCATATTATGTCAGGGCTTTGGCGATATCATTCCGAATGCAGACAGCAGCATTTTGCGTTAGAGCTACTATATCGATAGTCGATAGGTACCTACTGTGGCCAGGGTAACGGTATTGGCATAAATATTTACTACTCGGCACCTAAGTGAAATAAATTATCCTTTGTAACATTGGTTGAATACAAATTGAATTATCTCATTTGATCTTAATTCTATACAAGCTTAATACAACAAAAACCATCTTAATACAAGTATGTCTCGAGTTAATGCACTTTGGTCTCGGTAGTTAATCAACTCAGCATCACATGTAGAGACGAAATGTTACTTAGAAGCTAATGCAAGTCGCGCTAATTGACAACGCGACGAATGTCACTTAGTTACGTCATCCGTCTCGGTTCTCGGTTAAGTGAAGTCCTAATGCTAAGTTAATCTGGTTTTACAAATCTTACAAAAAGTTGAAATGTAATAATTTACACCAGGTAGATAAAAATATGTAACTAAATAGGTATATAAATGAAATTAAGGGGGACCAAGCTCCCAATTTCCCCACAAATTTCAAAGTATTTTTAAATGAGCATTATAAGGGAAATTACTAAGATGAAAGTTATATTTAAGGAATTTCCGGCTTTAATGAAACTACAAGTTTTAAAGTAAATAGTATTAATGTTTGAGCCTAAAACATGCTAAAATTATTTACATTCCAAACCAATATTAAGTACTTAAACATAAATAATGTAAGGCTTTATCGAAAAGATGGGCAATTACAATTTACTCGTAATAACATCGATTACTACTAAATCGCACCGATTTCGTAGTAATCGATTACTACTTGAATTCTGCTCTCACAAGAAACGATCGGACGTTGCGATCTTTCGAATATTTGCTGTTATATTTGCTTGAAATAAAGCGTGTCGTAACGAAATGTTCATCACTATATGATCGATTGTTACGATATCTGGTGTTATTTTCTTGACCGGAATCACCTCTGTCTAGTACTACTTATAAAAACAAATATTAGAAGTGAGTAAAGTGAATATTAAGAGTAAAGAAAATATAATATTTAATGTGACATTAGTCTTAGTACGAAAACTTTGTAGCTAAAGCAACTGTTATCTAAAGTAACTAAGACATTATATTATAATCACGTCATAAAATTAAATAAATTATTATGAGCTACAATGCATAACACTGTACAGTAATGGCTTGTCCTACGCAAACTAATTTGTCTGAATTTTAATTAAGTAACTTTGATGAACTTAGTAAGTACAAACATAGTTGACAATATTTACATTACATTTACCCTATTATAATTTTATGAGCATTTAAGTATCGCAGCACTAATAGTACGAGTATATTATTGACTTTTGAAAAAATGTTTTTCGATCATTTTATTTAAAAAGCGTAAAGAAATACGTTTTTTTAAGACTCTTAATATTGTTTCTTTGCAACCCGTGGACCTTAACAGGGCTTTAATGAGAAATAAATCCTACCAAAGTTCACACAAGTCATTTCGTGGACTTAGCCACTTGTGACTTATATAAAGTAGGTACGTATTATCACGGAATAAGAATACTCCTAAGATAGTTCATGACAATGGCTGATAGTACGAGCAGCGGTCCCGGAACTCTACCTTATTCATATTATTATTATGAACATCTTTTTTTAATGGAACAGCAACACAATTATAAATACACTAATTTGAATGATGAATTTATATTCCTGTTCTCCATATAATTATCTGTTAATTATTATTTATTTTATATGACACCTGCGCCGCCCTGAATACTGGTGTAGAGCTATGACTGCGAATGTTTATTATAATAAAACGTAATTTCTAATAGAGTTACTATCAATGATATATTTATATTACAAAGCGAGGTAGATCTGCTACTAGCCTCGACCTCGTTGAAGACACGGAAAAGGAGGCAATTGGCTAGGCTACTTTATTATTTTGTTTCAGTTTCTATGTCAAACAGACAAAACAATTTCGTCATCTACCTTGTCTAAGTGCGCGGGAACATTTTTTTTCGGTTGGTATGTAGGCATAACGTCTCTAGATAATGTTATGATAACTTTCGGGTGGCCCTACCCAACGAAAGAAGGTGAATTAAGAGCCAACAAAATTATTCCAATCTTCAATCATAGGTACCTGATATTCAATTATAGAATTTGATTGTTTGATACGGTCGAATTAATTCAATTTGTATTGAGATTTACAACAGGTACCGGAGTAATTAATGTCGCTATTTACACGACACCCAACCTGTTATTGTTTGACTAAGCACATTATACTGTTTCATTGAAGATGGAATTAATTTGAGTGCGTATTCTAGCAAATATAATATGGATGTTGCGGTGAAAACTATTTATGTGGTAACACAAGGGCTCGTAGTTTCCAACTCGAAATTGTATATTATTAGGGAGACAAGATTTGCGTTAAGTAATAAGTATTAAACTTTAGTTGTTAATTAATTTGTGTGACATATTCGTGTGATTTAGTTTGTAAAACCTATTAGAAATAATATACGTATACATAATTAAATAGGTATCTACTGGCATCTCTGTCAATGTAATGATGCTGGCAAGAAATATTTTTTTTAATACGAAAATTATCTTAAATTTTTTTCTTCGTTCTGCGGTAATATCATTACAGTTGAAATGTTTAAACCTACAGTCCTTTATTTTCAAACTGATTTATTTTTACTATTTGAAGAAGTAAGTAAAAGAAAATATTTAACGATTGTCAGACAAGTGCATGTAAAAACATCTGTTATTTTTAGAGATACATACAAATAATACCAAAATTAAGACATACCTTAACCATTTTGTCCTCAAAACAAACTGTAAATTCCAAATAAAGCATACATAAGCTACAATAAATAAATAATATTGGCAAATTCCAAGCGAGTAGGTATGCTACGCTAAAAATAAATGCTATCCTATAGAAAAACTTTTGATTTTCTTCTAAGAATAGGTTTTCATAATGATTTTTACACGTAAATTAATAAGTAATAGATAGGCACGTTATTAAGTTATTGAAGCTTTTTCTTAGATAGGATTTCTTGGATTTATTAAGTAGGTCAATGTAACGTTACTCACAAAACAGGCTACAGAAGAAGGTTTATACTTATTCCAATACAGCCTCGAACTGAGTTTTGCTTTTATAGTGTTTTTTTACAACACACCTGGGAAATTAATTATAAAAATGTGAAGGTGCCATTTCGTGCGCATTATTTTCTCATCTTACAGGATATTTCGAGCTTAGGGAATTGCCACTTTGATATAACTTAGTTTATGTCCTTGGTGAGATATTGAAAAAAGTTTTGTATAATAAATTTCTTCTTCTTTCATGATAATTTATCGGCGTGAAAAGGTTCACCCAGTGTCAGAGGAGAGTTGAAAAAGTTATCAGAAAGTCCATATTATTAAATTTTTCTTTTTCTCTCAAGATATTTTTAAATCGATCCTTAACGTACTTATCTAATTTCGTGATATTTATTATAATCAGGTTCTACAAAAAATACTTTTTTAATTACAATTTTTTGCTGACTTTTGATATTTATTTTTGCATTTATCTATCTACCATTTTCTAATACAATTCAATACATACTTAAGATGGACTTAGATTTGGGGTTCAGGTTATTCATAACGGCCTTAAAAACCATCCTGAAGAAAGTCGTCATCCATTCCGTAAGTAGATCAAAGATCTCAAAGTGCCGAAGGCGTTATAAAATCTCTTTCCGCGCTTACTCCCCTTTGTCAGTTTATTTATATTTATTAATGTAGCAATGCTTTTAAAACTTGGTACAATGCCAGATTTAGATTATGTTTTATATAAGTTACTTCGCAATGATGAATTTATAATATAATTTGAGTAGAACACGAACCTATAGGCATTATAAAGTTTACCTACATTTTTGTTTAAACAAAGACTTTATTATTAACTAATACTTACTCATTGTTTTCTTTTAAAATGTTTTTTTCTTAGTTGTTTATCTGGTCGCATGTTCCATTAAAAAAGATTAGGTAGGTACCTTCATATTTTTGTACTAGTAGAGAGGACACGAATTTTTTTAATAATGTATCCTTGATAGTATGTATTTATTTTAAATAATCTTTTTTAAATCAGGTAATGTAGGGTATACTGATGGAATCACGAACTCTGATATGGAAGGTCCGCTAAAGAGGGCCTAGAATTAAAATAAATAGCTTCCACACTAATAAATCGAACCGCGATCGCATTGGCGTTGGTCTGGTTTCCGGGCTTTTAGCCAATTGAGAACATTTTCAAAGCCGCGCCCATGAAAACTCGAGCGTTATCAAAAAGCGCGAGAGATGCTCATAAATTTGAAGAGGCCTTTGCTGTAATGCCTTTCATATTTCTTCTGGAGCACACTGCGGGTGCCGCTCAAATAAATTACGACCATCAATAAAAATCTCAGCGAAGATATCCTACGACTTATTTAATTTATATTCCATCAGAGCCATATTTATCAAATATCGATGCTTTTTGAAAGATGTTTCTTTTCAACCGTTTCCGCCGTTTCGATATCGTTTTATCGTTACTGGAAAATGTTGAGTAAAGATAAAGGACATTTGTATTATTCAGAATTTGTGGGAAGCATTATGTGAAGGTC
>DWBW01000190.1:0-11997 GCA_018231125.1 Spialia spio | reverse complement strand
CACTAGGTGGTCCGATAGATGTGTCTGGGAGTATACATCAGTTGTCTGATTGCCATAACACAAGCTCCCTTACTATGGGATCAGAAAGCCATGTGTGAGATGTCTGTAGATGTAGATATTTAGATATCTTCGTTAATTTATTTTATACTTATGGACTTATGAATCACACTCTAGATAGATCTCAATCGTGCCCGCCTGTAATATATTAGGTATTATTCCTATGATAGAGGAAGAATAAATTATTACTGTTTGTTGTAAAAAGAAAAATCACATCATATTAAATTATAAAAATGCTTATCATTGCTGTTGCAATCCACTTCGATTGTTTCATACTTATACAATCAAGTCAGCACTTGAGAAAATATTATTGTTCCAATTAGATACTACATCAGCAAATAAAAAAAGACTCAACATATTATTATTACTGTACAACTCATTATCTTCAATAAGTACGGGATATATAATAATTATTATCGTGTTTACTTCACTCTTGAACTTTACTAATAGTGAATCATCAAATTTACCATGACAAGAAATAGAGCGACAAATTGACACAATTTTTTAAGCTGAGTTACTACTGGCTAAGGAGAATATATACACATGTAGAAATAAAAAATAAGTCTGGTTTTATGTTATAGTACACTCTACCTTTTCTCCAGTAAAGCCAGCTTCACATTGACACTGTCCCGTGACATGATGGCATCCAGCACCGTTAGCACATTCGCATGTTTTTTCGCATTTTTCACCCCAACGTCCAGAAGGACATCTATAAAAAGCATTTAGTGGTAAATAATTTTTGAATTGCTAAAATAAAACTTTTAACATCTTAAATAATCGGCAAGCTAGTGTGCATGCCAATGCCATCTAATGTTATAAATGCGTTTACAACAATAAAAGGTCATCCATATTAAATAGAAGATGTATAAGCTTCTGTTCAGATTCGTGGGTGTAAAAGGACTATAATTTAAAAGCTTTTATTTTTTACAGAACGACATACTTGTTAGCGCACACTTCACCAGTCCAGCCAGGTGTACATTCACAGTTCAGCAGGGCAGTACACCGCCCGCCATTTTGGCAGCGACAGCCTTGTTGGCATGGCACTCCTGGGGGACATTGCTCCTCACACCTGAAACAAATTTAAAATTATATTATTATTATGTATGTTTTATTGTCGCCCGTCACATAATTAAGGGCTAAAGCATACAGACATGGCAGCCCCTCTGAAGAGTGATCAATTTTCACCATCCGCAACAGAATCACAAGTGCTTGTTACATGTTTGTTTACACGAAGGACTAAGAAAACTGTGACTGGACCATCTCAAACATACTGTACCAATTCCACCACCATCCTTATTTTGATTGTTTTAAGAGTCTACAAGTTGATTGTGACTATTAAGCCGGGTCTCCTGCGACACTGTTATGTGTTTAACAAAAAATATCGAACATCTAATAAAATTTGGGCGTGGCCTTAACTGTTTTGTTAACATAAACACGATAACATGTTATCGAAGGCGGATGGAAAACGTTCGCCTGCGAAGAGGGATAATTTCATGTGTCATTTCATATTTCAACGTTGCTTGGGAACATTTTTGACGGTTTGAGGTTATGCGTTTGTAAATTAACTTCTAAAACATCGAGTAGATAGATACGTTTTCTTCATCTGAAGCCATTTTCTCGAGTAAAATTATTGATATTAAATGTATGTTTAAAAGTAGCAGAAGACTGCAATGCTTTAAGTAACAACACATCATGTTAACATGTTTTGTTATTTTTAGGAACAGGAGACACACCTTTTTACTCAATGTTACTACTAACCATGTTGTTATCTACTATGCTGACATAAACTAGTTATAATAATATCTATCAGATATACATCTGGTCAGCTAGTGTTCAAAGATCCTTTATATTAATCTCGCAATATTAAGAATTACATATAAAACAATATTACAGAGGTCCCTTAAATCCAGCGGGGCAGTCACAGGCCCCGGAGGCGGGGTGGCAGGTGGCGTTGTTCCAGCACTGGCAGGTCTCGGCGCAGGCGTCGCCGAAGGAAGGCGGCGCGCAGGCCCGCTCGCACGCGTCGCCGCGCCAGCCCGCTGCACACGCGCACTCGCCCGTCAGCGGCTCGCACGTCCCGCCGTTCAGGCAGCGGCATTCGTGCTCGCACGTGCGACCCCATTTACCGGCCGGGCACGCTAGAAAGTCATAACATTTTCTTTGTGTGCTCTATAGTAAGTAGTGCTACTGTCGTTATTCGTTATAATTTTTATTATTTTATAGTTTTGAGTCGATGATTCATTCATCTGTAGATAGTGTGGAAACTTGCTTAAAGAAAATGCAAATATATACCTTTTCATTTACAAAAAAGTTTTGAAAAGATAGAGATCGTCAAATTTATTCAATGGAACATAAGTTTTCAGTAATTTCAGTTATAGGTAGTTGCATTTAGCGTGAAAGTAAATATAGATAATGCGAGTAGCTTTCCGCTTCCACTTATTATACCGATTGACCAACTTAACACATCAACAGACGGGCTTTGCGGACAACGGTCGCGTCAAATGCAAAATTGTCTTATGTAGGTGTTATCCATTGGATCCACTTACATATGTCACATGCGGGGCCGCCATATCCGTGCGCGCAGAGGCAAGTGTTGGGCGCCACACATTTGCCGTGCACGCAGTGCTCTACGCACACAGGCACACACAGCTTGCCTTGCGCGTCTGGAGCGTACCCCGGACAACATTCCGCCACCGGTCTCTGCTTAGTCAGGGTCTGGGTTTTAAATACCATTCTGAACTTTATCTTGTATTTAGAGCATCGAGGCGGGACATTGAAACACCACGCGTACTCTTTCACTTGATAAGGTTGCAGCTCGGTCACGCGAATTGTTGTTACGTACCTAAAATTAAGATTAAAAATTAAAGTTTTAAATTTTATTATTGTTTATTTATTTATTAAAAATTTATTTTTGTTTTGTAATGTCTTAACGTCTAAGTAAACTCTTTGATAACTATTATTTATAAAGCATCCAACAATCAAACAAAAAACTTAATTATGCTATAATAAATATTATTATTATATGTCATATTTGCAAGTAGCAAGCAGTTCCCCTCCATTTCACAACAAATACCGTACAATAAACAAAGCATTTACTGAATAACAAAGAACAATGGTTGTGTCATTTTTTCATTAAGATAAAATAACAATTGACCCTCTCAAGAGGAAATGACATGTTATTGGAAAGATATACCTACATGCTTTTTAATAAGAATGTACATACAGAAAATGTGTTTCTCAAAAACATATTTTAAACATCACCTTCACACGGACAACATCTACTTATTGGCACAACAGTAAGTGATGAAAACTACATCAAAAAAAAGTTGTTGACGATAAATCATGACCTCCGCACTTCCCAGTATTTATTTCCCCTATTAAATAAATAATTTTGAAGATGAAGAATACTACCGTACTTAAATTAAATACAATATACTCATGTATAGCGCTAGTGCTGCGATTACTACTAGGTACCATGTCTATTATTATTGACATAGCAATATACATAAATTGGATTAATTGGTTGCCAACACCGGGTTCCTGTCCCAACCCAACGCAAGTAACACTGTACTATTTAATTTAATCTGATCCTATTCTAAACGAACTTGTAAGTAAATTGTTGTGGTATGGATGATAAATGTTAATTTTTAGAAGAGTTCATTAGTCAGGAAAATCTTATATGTACATCAGAGATCGTTTGTATTCAGTTCATCCGTTCCGGAATTCTTTATCTCGGAAACTTCTGGAGGTATCGCGTAAAACTATAAAATATCTCGCGTAAAACTATAGTTCTAAATTTTATATGTAATCAGTAGCAATTTCATACTTACGGTTCTTGCCGTGTGCACACATTAGGACCCTCGAATAGTGCATCGGTCCAAGTGGCCAGGGCCAATATTACAGCGACCTGCCACCGCATTGCAGTTTCCGTTCACACGGCTCCACACTGAGTCTCCATAACAAATCTGTTATTGTTTTCGCGTTTTTACGTCACAATCAGCATTGAAACGCATTAGTAACTACTATAGACTGCTATTCCTTGTGCACTTGACCTAAAACAAATATTTTTTATTTATTCTCTATAATTAGTTAATTTATTCTCTTACATGTATATGCCTTCAAAGACTTCTTTTCTTCGTTAATTAAGTTTGCCAAGTATGATAATTAATATTTTTAGGGAATACAAAATTCAATTAGTTAGATTTAGAATATAATTTATTGATTGTTATCCCCGTTAGTACCTCATTCTCTAATTTATTCGTTTAATTGTAAGTGTTTTGAAGCAGGACACAGGACATAGCGCAATTTCGCAAAGTAGAAACTGATATATCCTGCACGAAACGTTCATAACTAGGACAACAAGAGCTAGGCGAGGTACGCTCCTCTTTTAGGTTAAGTTTATAATATAAACGCTATGGCCCGCGCGTCGCCGCGCGATTTGAGTGTTTACATGACGTGCTCCACTCCAGTATGGCATCAATTGCGCGCGGGTCGGAGCGCGTCGCGCGGCACAGGGCGGTAATGTAAACGGTATTTACCGTTTATATTGATCTTGTACCGCACGGCCATTTAAGCTTATTGTTTACATACATGTCTAACTAGATAAGCGACTGAGGAGAGTTCTGCGAACGCGTAATTTTTAAGACCGTTATCTCTACGAGGAATTTATAAGACTAGGTCCGAGAAACATAAAATCTTATGGTATGTCTTTAGGAAAATCTTATTTAGGCAAATAATATTATATTATCACCACAGGTTATCACTGTGACACTTTTTACCGACTTCAAGAAGAAGGAGGTTCTATGTTCGAAGACGGTATTTTTATGTACAGCGATTACTCCGGCATCTGTGAACCGATTTTGATAAGTTTTTTATAGGTAGGTACGTGTATACAAAATTTCAGCTCAATCGGTTGATCTAGTCCAAAATCTATCTAGTCCAAAATTGATTTAAAAGATTATACGAACATACACATTTACGTACAAACATACATACAATGTAAGTTAAATAAAAGCTTTTAAAATTGAATAAGTGCGAAATAGACCCGCGCCACGCAAGAACATTATCTTTTAAAGAACAGGTTTTTTTGGAGATCATTAGGTAAATACTAGTTTTATTTTTTAATCTCTGAAAATTTCAAGTGTAATGCTAGTTTATTATGGTGCACGAGATACAGCCTGGTGACAGACGGACAGACAGACGGACAGCAAAGTCCTAGTAATAGCGTCTCGTTTTACCCTTTGGGTACGAAATCGTAAAACCACCAATAAAGTTTAGGACATTCTTTTATTAAACATAGGTACCTAATAATTATACTGATATCATAGGTTTCGTCTAAAGTGCAAAATATGCAATAGTGCATCATGCGTCACTGTTATTAAATCATAATATTATTACTATAGCCATATTAGGTAGGATATATGATGAATTAAGTTTATGATTTTCGTATCAACGTTTTAATCAACAGTCTAAAACACGCTTCTTTCACTAAAAGCAAATCAGGACAAAACTAGATTATTGAATTAACTTTTACTGGCCTAGTAAAAATCAGTATGTAGGTACCTAACATATACCTACATACCTATCTACCTACCTACTTATGTTGAAAAATAAGAAGGAGTACCTACCAGCAACCTACCAACTAGAAATTTTATCTACCTACATGAAATACTGTGGTAAGAATTCAGATTTCAAATTTATGTTAATTTTTAATAGATCTGATTACCTTTTCATGGTGTATAATGATTCATAACTATCATGTTTTAAAACTTTTTTTCATAGGATTGTTTTAAGAGTCAAAGTGACCCAAACAGTTCTACTTTGGACAGAAAATGTGTATGCCATATGTGTTACCTTTATAAATTTAACAGTATGTGTTCTACATTACTCACAATATGGTAGTAAACTATCTCAATTCCTGGAACCAAAGCAAGGAGTATGTTCATGACTCATCATATTAACAAAAATATACAATAATATGTTAAAAATTTCAGTATGTTATAACCAGTGCAATTTGCTTTGTTATCTTAAAATGGATAATAATGATCATTTCCAAAACATGTATTTACCTACCTACTGGATTTTATATACAGTTTTTTTATTCAGAAATAAATAGTGATATCAATATTTGAGTATATAGTGGAGTGCTGTTAGACATAAAATCCAAGGCCAGTGAATGAATTTGTGTACAGAAGGTGTTTTAATGCATTATTTAAACGTCAAATAAAAAAGTTAACAAAAAATTAGTCACTTTCGATCTAGACACTTTTAAAAGCTTTTATTTAGTTTCACCTGTTTCATTGTCTATAGGTAATCAAATCTTACATGTTCATTTTTTCCCCTAGCGTTCAAAACTATCTATAACTCAAAAATTAAACTTTTTATTACAATGAAACTAGTATTGCTTGATAGATAATATCTATAAACTGAAAAACAGCAACTCTTACTAATTTCAGTTTTTTTTTTCAAAAACCGGGACATACTTTTGGGGAGGGGGTAGGGGGACACAGACTACATAGTTGTTGTCCTAAGGAACAAATTGCGTAAAAAATTAGGTTTGGCTTTTTTATTCTTAGGGACAAACGGCTCAAAGGTTAGGACTTTTAAGGGCATACTTTTGTTATCCCAAGTAATGTTTGTGCACAAAAATGTTGGGCTAAAGCTTTGGGTTTCTTTAGGGTTCCCATACAAGTTCTATCTATTGTTATCTTTCTACATTAACAATAATTAAAAAAAATTGAGAGCACTCATTTTATTAACTTTCTTTTATAAACCATAAAAACACAATTCGAAAGTTCATATAAAGATTCTTTGACAGGCCCTGGAGGTAAAAAGCTAAGAGTGATTGAAACATATGACATAAGAAGAGTCTATTGATTCAATGTATTAATTAAATTGTCCATTATTATTAGTAATAATTCCTCTAAAATACACACAAGTGCTACATCCTCACGCTGAGCAAAAAGCATACAGGGTATAATGATTTATCACCAAAACAAGAGGTACTATCTTATCACTTGGCCTTCTGCAGTTCATGTGAAATTTATTTAAATCATTGTCATTATCAATCCTCATTATATATATTATTGTTTATTGAGTATCACACAAAACAAATGTTCCTGAAGAATATGATACAAAAGCTGCAAGTGTCTAGTAGTCTGTTAATTAGACCAATAAAATATTAAAATTGTCTGAGATACAGCAGTAGTGCATGTACTATTTTATTTGCAGTGATTATTAGTCTCGGATGTATAAAAACAATAAATAATTATTTGAACAAGTCACAAATTTGAATTTGATTCACTTACATTGATTTAGAATAATAATATTATTATATGTAATGTTCATCTATCCCAATAATCTCTCTATTAATGGATGTATTGGGTATTTTCACTAGACATCAAATCGAAAAAATTTGTACTTATGTAACTTTGTAAAGATGTGAAGTTGGGAGTCAGATTCATAAACAAAAAATATTGTATTTAGTATATTATTATGTTTAAGATTAATTTACTGTATTCAACAAAGGAAATCACAAAATTGTTTTTGTTTGTCTTTATTAAGATTTATAGTGTATTCTGAACTAAACAATTAAAGGCAAAAATTAAATTCTTAAGAAAAAGAAAACAGGTGTTGGTTGTGCTCTTTACAAGGTTACATAGCTGAACTATTAAAAGCGAGTGGCCCGAGAATACATCAATATTACTTACAAGTTACAATCTTTCTGTTAAGACAAGCTCTACTCATGATTTCAAATAAATTGAAAGAATTATTTTTTTTTCTCAGCATTCTACCTATTATTAGAATTCTATACTAAGTAGGTCATAAAGAATTTGAACTACTCATTGGTATGGCATAGCATAGATGTTTTTTGCTTCATTTGCTTTCTAATTTTTATTTTAACCAGATTTTGTTGTCATGTTACCCATAAAAGCGGTATTGTAGTTATTGACCTAATTTAATTCACTAAAAGATTTTTCAATCCATAGTTTTGTGATTGCTGCAATTTCATAAATTTAAAAATAAGATGTTTTAAAGTTAGCCTTTTCTTACACACATTAAAAAATAGGTACTTATCCGCACTTACCCGGATATAAGTGATTATTGCATATTTGCATTGTCTCCAGATCGAGATGAGTTGCTGTGATTCACTCACTCAGCAAAACTTTTTCATACTAAAGATCACATTGAACACACATCACAACACAATAATGATTTAGCCAAAAAGTATTAAAATTGGCTTGTAGATTTAATAATAAGAGATGATCCACGTACCTAGAGGTTTATTTCGTTAGTTCTAATTTCTATTTCCACAAGAACAATCTTACTAAATGACATAAAATTTGTGCCCCTGGCGGCGGAGATTGAACCAGTGTTGCCAGTGGCAGATGGCAGATAGATAGTCAATATTTGACTATTTAATAGTCTGTGATTTAATGTAACATGAGACTTCATAAACTGAGTGTGCTGCACAGAATACTAAAGTAAAGTCTGCTGTGTGTTTACATAGCAGTACTTTCAACGCCACCACAAATAATAGGTACCTATTGAAAGCGCCCGATGGCACGATGCCACTACACTATCTATGGTCCCGCTAGGCGAGTAACTGTTTAAAAGATAAGCCGCTAGGTAGGTACGGTGGCATTACGTTTAGCCAAATACCTATTATATGGGTATTTTAAGCTCTAGCTTCGTTTTGGAAGGTTTTTCTTTACTCCATCTGATTTATAAGTGTATTTTTATACTCGCCACGTCGCCAGCATCTGACGAACATCTTTAAGAACCCGCCAGGCGAGTAGCCGGCGTTGAAAGTGTTAATATTATCTTTGGTTTGGGTCCAGAGTAACCCTAGACCATTGTCTTTGATGTCCGTTGATGTCAGATCATCAGAATGTCATTTGTCAAACAGATGTCAGACAGATCTTGTTCTTGATTGATTTAATTAATTATTAAATAGTTGCTTGATATTTCCAAGAGTTTAACGTTTAAGAAGTGTAATATTGATAAAAAGTCTTTGAAAGAAAAGGCTTTCCTTTGTTGAACTTCATACAAGAGAACATGATGAGAAATTGAGGAGGTTTAATAATTGTTAAAAGTTTGTATAATCCACACTAAATACATATTTATCGAATTTAATTGTAACTAAAATACCATCAAATCATTTAATAGTCATCAAAACATTCTTTGTAACAACAGGGCATATTTGTAGGCATAAATTAGTATTAGAACATTTTACAAAGATACCTACTGTTATGGATTCTTCATCCATTGTCAGTTTTAACAATGACTCAACCTATCAAACAACACTCAAAGCTGAGTTTAATAACATTAGTGTACATGAATTGGCCCTGCATGCTATGCGAGATCGATGTCTACTTTTACAACGAAGAATAAACACACTAGAATCTGACAATATGCGCCTCAAACTTGATATTACAAAATCAGACAATAACCATTATATGCCCTTGCAAGATGATGAAAAGTTTGTATTACAACAAAAAATAGCTGAACTCAATAAGCAAAAGTCACAGTTAATGCACCATGTATTTATGGTCTCCTGTGAAAATAAAAATTTGTGGACTAAAATAGCTACATTGAAAGGACCAGATAAAGGATGCAAAGAACTCAAGCCACTAGTAAGAACAAACACGTACATACATAGCACACCAAAAACAAATTATGAAGAAAAGTATTCTGAATCAAGCTTAGAAGAAATTTCCCTTAAACTTATTAACAGTTACATACAAGAAAAGTCTCAATTAGTTGAACAGTATGAACAAATGTCTCAGCTACAAGATGTGGATGATGACATTTTAAACATAGATTCAATAGGATTTCCTTACATGGAAGACCCTGCTACTGATTCTCTAAAGGAAATTCTGTGCCAAACTGAAAAGTTACAGAGCTTAAAGAAAGAGTTGGCTCAACAGGAAAAGGATTTGAAGATTATTATTTCTAGAATTGAAACAGTTTTAAAAGGTATGTATAATTTGCATTGACAAAAAATCATTATAGGTAATATTTTTACTTGATGCATGGTCATTTTATCATTTGTTTTTTGATCTTTTATTGGTAAATTTAATGTTATGTTTATTTCACAAAATTCCTTCATACATTTTGTTGACCAAAAGAAATAATGAAGTAGGTACCTGTCGTTACCTGAATCATTTGAGAAAAAGAGAAATTTTTAATAATTGGGACATAATGAGCTTTTGTACATAGTAGATGATATTATTTTCCTGTCTTCAATATTGCAGATGGCTACAATTGTCCTACATGTGCAGTAAACAATGCAAAAGCTTCAACTTTGGAACATAAGGAAATTGAGACAAGTGATAGTCTTATAAATTGGAATACTCCAGTTCAAGAGTCTAGCAACTACAATAATTTTAATGAACTAAATTCAACAGTCAGTAAAAAGAATAGCTCTGATATTATCATAGAAAAAGATATGGATTGTGTGCAATTTGACAAGATTTGTCCAATGTGTGGTGAGACATTCCAAAAGGACATAACTTTTGCTGAATTTCAGTCTCATGTTGAAAATCATTTCATTGGTGACATTGAAGAGGACTCAATCATGGATAATTTTGATACCACTCCAAGCTCGTTTGATAATGTGCTTTAGTTTTTTTCTTACATTCCTACTATACACATTTGTGTCTCTCACTCATTATTTGTATTAAACTGACACTTGTATTTCAATAGATGCACACTTTAAATAGATTATTGTAAATATCTACTTAAAATTATTGTAAATAAAAGAGGGTATATACATTATTATGCACTGTATTTCATTACTTAATATTTAATGATAATGAATTAGTAATATAAGTATTCTATATTTTTTTAATCATAAAACTAAGCTAAGTCAGTTGGTTTCACATCAGTGGAATTAGATGGTTGTTGGGTTGTCTTCTGCAATAGATTCTTACTAAACCACTGAGGCCTACTTTTCTTCATCTCTATGACCCTTTTTCCTTGCCAGAATTCTTTCGGCTGCAAGAGAAATATGACAAAAACCATGTACTGCATATTACACTCAGTGCTGAAGTGAACCAGCCTAGTTCTTTTTGCACTCTTAGGCTGCGTTTCCACTGTCACGGAACTGAGCGAAGCGGAGAATAGTGGTTCATGAATTGACCAATAAAGCTGAGTTTCCCCTGACCCGAAACTGGGTGGAGCTTTGTTATTAGCCAATTCAATATCAGTGCTCTCCGCTCTGCTCAGCTCAGTGTCAGTGGAAACACAGCCTTAAGAGTAGTGCAATACGAAAAAATTTTTTGAGGAATTAATAGTAGACAACTTTAAAAATTGAATTAATTTTTTGTGTCAAAATTATACATTCAAATTTTTACATTATGAAATTTAAATTAATGTAGGCAGTATTACCTCATTGGGTACACTCTCTCCTTCATATAAAACTATGACATCATTTTCTATAGGCTTACAATATCCCAACTCCATTTTGATTTTTTTCTGAATTTCCTTAGTTTCTTGTTCAACTCTTTTGTAGCAATTACCTAAAACCATTGAAAAACATTTATGTTCTTAGAACAGCCTCTGCCTACCCCCTTGAAAACAAGATATGGAAATCTTTACACATATTTAATGAACATGATTAAAGTGGATTATACTAATGTGATGTTAAGTCTGGGACTCCACTAAACCAGAGATGTGTGCTGTGCAAGAGACATTGTTTGTCTTTCATGTCAGAGTGCAGTACGCATTTAGACATGAAAGACAGATAATGTCGTTATTGTTATAAATATCTGCTCACATGTCCACTTCTATCGCTCCAAAAATATTACTCATCTCTGCACAGCAATCTCAGCAAAGATGAGATATTATGTCAAAAATACAATTCTATTGGTAGTTTAAACAACACCTCTCCGCTTGGAGTCCCAGCTTGAGTGGATTAAACAAGTAAATTTTTTTATG
>DWBW01000189.1:0-12018 GCA_018231125.1 Spialia spio | reverse complement strand
AGGAACTGATTATTATAATTATTTTGACGTTCATTAAGTGTATGTAAATACCTTATGATGAATAAACAATTTGAATTAGAATCTTAATCCAATATGGTGGACTTTTAAAGATCCCAGACTAAATCTTTTTAAGCTTTTCTACATAATGGGTATCAAATGAAAGGGTTTGCAAAAAATTTCTTATAACATATAGTGATGTCACCCAAAATCCATATGGCAGATTTTTAGGAAGTGTTTCCATAAAAAAATGGGAATTTCATAGATGGTATGGAACCCTACCGCATGTAGGGTGTACCACAAGTCAACTCGCAATTGACTGATTACTTATTACTAATTTGAATATAGAGTAAGAAGTAATGTCTTTCCTGCTAGTTTGAAGCTTGTAAAGTTTTAGAGGATTAATTTAAATTCTTAAATTAATTTTGCAAATCTTGCAATGATATTGAATATTGAAATATTGAATTGCATTCTTTGATTGTATTTTTCATTATATTGCTTTTTTTAATGCTTTATAAAGCATATTTTGTAACCAACTGTACAAATTTCAAGTAAGAAATAAGCAGAAATGAGCCTAAATTATTGTCATTTATTGTATTCTAGTCCTATTGCTCCAGCACTTTATTTTTTTTCTATTTCTTATTACTAAATCAAGTGTCAACAAAATATGCATACTGAGATAAATACATATCTTTCAGAGAATGGTGTCACTGAGCCATGTCATGCTCAATTGGAATTCTGTGTATATCTGGTATCGGCTACAACAGGATCTCACACTAGGGAAGCTCGTGCTTTGCGTTTTTGGTTCAAACCTGAAGTGCCTATTCATGATTGTCCACATGAAGCCCAATCATTCTTCAGGGAACTTGTGAGCCCACAAGATTTTCCAAAAGGTACACATTCATAATTCATATTCATTCTATATTCATATTCATGCTATAATTGTAATACATCTTCTAATGTACAAAGTAATTTTTTTTCAGATTATGTTGGCTTTATCAAAAAAATTATGAAGTTAATGCAAAACAAATATCATCAGTTAAAAATATTAGAGGTGGAATTACGTCAGGAAGGTTGTGGACCACCACCACAAGGTTTGTGTTTCTTTTTTATTTTTGAAGTAATACTTAATATAATAGGTACTTTTTTGGTGATTATTTTTCTTTTATGCTTAAGCAAATCTTCTAATAATGAAGCAATAAAAGTTCTTTTCTAGAATATTATTGTTAATGAGTAAATAGGATTTATATAATAATATAATACCAATAAATATAAAAAGTATAAATATGTAAACATATACCTAAACAAACAATATTATATAATGTATGACTAGAAACAATGAACATAAAATATTGCAAATAAGAAGAAAATTTTTTAATAAGAAGAAAAGAAGAAGATTTTTTGTATATTCAAAAATATTCTTATATTATTTTACATTATAAATATTAAAATGTGTTTTTACATTTATTAATCCAATTTTTGATTTATGGTACAGAAGTCAATGGAGATATTACCAGTAAGAACATTATATACAAGTATTTAAATGGCTGTATGTATAGTATTTTATTACATTCTGCATGTGGTTTGATTTGACTTTATGATCCAAACAATTTGTCCACAAAGCTAACAAGCATTGATATTCAATTATCACTACTATACATATTTGAAATATTCTGATGAATACATCAGAGTGATGTCACACTCTTAAATAAATTATGATAAGTAATAAAATTTGTTTGAGCATCATACATGCTGGTATGACTCAGTCCCTTAATTTAGTTAACTAGACAATAGTTTATGTGCCAACAATTGAGAAACGCTTGCTTTGATAAAAGGGATGAGCACCCACATCCTACTTTGTAATTTTATTAGTATCTACTTTGACATTAACCAGTATTTATTAACTAACACTATGCTAACAGACTTCATCAGACTTGGCTTTTATATATTTTTATTTACATATATGAAATAGTTTTTATATTCAGTATCTTTTATATTGAATTATAAAATTATCTTCTTTGAGTATGTTTGTAAATAGAATAGGTACAAATTAGTGTTTTGTTTATTTTTTTGTTATTCTCATCTTATTATACAGGGTGTAGCATAATGAATGGATAATATGGTACACACCATACCACACCTATCCAGGAATACTATTCAAGAAGCAGATTAAAAAAAAACTTCATTTATAGTCTTTCCACCAAAAAGAGTAGTAAAGAGTGTAAAGTCTTTAAATATTTGAAAATGTCGAATAACTCTGAAACCGAGGGACTTTTGCTAAACATAAAACATATTTTTCTGAACTGCCCTAACATATCCATTCATTATGCCACATCCTGTATATAATAATACACTCTTTCTTATAGGTAACCGTCACTGCTTACTACTACTACACAGGTCTCCTGGACCTGCTCGCTTGTTAGGCTTTAGACTGTAAAAATTAAGTTTTTTAATGTATAGTATTAATTGGTACACTATACAAATCTATATCTATATAAAAATGAATCGCTATTTTGCGTGCGTAGACGGTTAGAACAATTTCATTGATTCTTTAACGTTTTTGTTCATTTTTGTCACGAGAGTGTTCTTGTGAATAAAAGAGTTAAGAAAGTTTATCGCAACATTAGTAAATCGAGAAAATAAGAAAATTTAATGACAGTGTTTACTTTTACATAACTGACATTTTTTAAATTTTGTCAACACCCAATGTGCAACAAACGTCAAACATCCCTTTGATGTTTGTTGAGATCGAGATCGTAGATCGAGGATGTTCATCCTTAATTGATTACAGTATAGTGATGCATTTTGTGTGTCTATGTTATTAAAGAAAAAATATAGGTACATATAACTCAAAAATGGGAATATGTTCAAAGTATGCTTAAACAGTTCCATGCTTTATATGCCTGAAGCTTACATCTAAAACTTTTATTCAAATTGATTGTATTTTATAGCCTTCATAGAAGACAATGCAGTTAACCAAACACCTGTGATATCAGAACAAAGGGTGTTAGACATGATTGAGAATGCATATCCTAACCCACTAACCGTTGACGACTTTGTTACGTAAGTACTAAGCCCTTTATCATTATTGTTTATGAGCCAAAACGATTTATTCTTTCAAGTATTAAATTTACTTTCAAAGCATTGGAAAAATCGAAATCATAATTTTACTACCCCGAAAATCAGAAATAAGGAGTTTAATGATTAAATATTCTCCTTTTTATTCTTTGGCTTCCTACTTAATCATAACCACATCACCTTATTTATGCATTAAGTAAATAAAAACAGTCAAATACAAATCGGACTAGCCCATGAAGGGTTCAAAATCTTAATGTGATTTACAGAATAGGTACATCTTATCAAGTTTAAAGTTCGAAGAAATGTAGCTGTGACATAGGGACAGACAGTCAAACAGACATTTGGCTATGGAATCCTTAAAACTGTCTAAAGTGATTGCCTTAAGTTAATAGTAAAATTTTATCAAACAGATCATTACTTCTTTTTTGTAATCCACATAAATGCAAAGTTTTTATGTTTTAGTGTTGGAAAATGGTCTAAAACAGAAGTAAGAGATGCGCTGGAAGCTCTGGAAGAAAAGGGTTTGACACGTGCAATGTCTGAAGGCCTTTATATACGTCAACACAGTGTTGACACACAGGTATTTTTATAATATTATGTTACATTAATTAATTTTATTTAACTAGAGATATGCCTTTAAAGGAGTTAATTTTTATATAAATAAAATTGTATTTTAGATCAATAACGCAATTGCACGCTAAATTTATTTTGTCATAATCCTAATAATTTGAGAGCATTGGAAATCCTAAGGATATTTATGTGCTATGAATTCCAACAAGTGAAATGTAAATAAACGTCAGATATACAAGTGTAAGGCAGGAGTCGAACCGCCCGCGAGAGACTAAATTATCAGTGATTTTCTTTCTCAGGAAACGCACATTTTGTGTAAACGAAAGAGATGTAATTTATTGAACTTAAAGAAATTATTACAAAATTGACAAATGACAAAATGACAAATTCAATTCAATTTTTTTACATAGGTAGTGAAACAAATGCCCAAGTTGAGCTCTTCAAGACAACCGACCATAGCTGTTGTCACAGCATTGTATTGTGAGAAGCAGGCTGTTGATGCCATGATGGACAACCAAGAGACCTATGTCAGATACACAACTGTCGGTGAGTAAATGTTATTTTATGTTCTACAGTGTAGAATCTTAATGACCCAAGAAGCATTTTGTCAAAGTTTAGTTGCATTTATCCAAAAACTATTAGGATAATTCACACAAATATTATCTGTGAAGCCTAAGCCATAGTTCTAACACAATACTGTCATAATGCAAATATATTTCTGCACTTTCTCTTTGTTTGTGTTGGTCAGTGACTCCAACGACATAGTGCACTCCGACTAGGGAATGTCTTAATTCCACTTTCATAAGCTTAAAGTAAGTCCCAAGTAAGCAGCAAAGTTGACATTTATGTCAATTTATCATACATGAAAATGACGTGAAATGTCATTTTGAATTGGCAAATAGCCTATTTACCACCCTATTTCTAGTAATAATTTATTACCTCTGAACAAGTAATAATTTATTAATGAATTTAAATTGAATATCGAAATTTTAGTAATGAAAGTCAGTTAATAATTTATAAACACAGTGTATTGAATACTAATATTTATCAATTATCTTAATTTCTTTTACGTTTTAGATTCAGCTACACTATCTTATAAAGTTTGCACTGCAATACTTAACAAAAATACAATTATCTAATACAAGAATTTAGCAGCAACTTATGATTAAAGTAACAAAAATGCCTATTTTATCTTACATTATACTATCCTAAATTTAAATAAAATATTATACCTAAATTATTTAAAAATTACAGGCACTCATATTATTTTACTTTTCTTATTCATTGGATAATAATGTATACAAGTGTTCATAACTACATAATTGTACATAATATGTTTCAAATGAAACTGGCAATCTGATGAATAATAAATATTAAAATACCTTAAATTTTAATATTTCTATCAAATGCATTTTTTTTACATTGTTGAGGTCATTAGTTTAAGATATGACTTAAACTATATTACATTCACACATAAAAAATATTAACTTTAAATAAGAGGTTAGTAAAACTAAATGCAAGATTTTATAACATTTTTTTGTATAATTAAAGCCATAAATTATAATGTAATAACATAACAAAATTGATAACTGCCTAGGGAAACATAATCTTAGAATAAAATAACAACAACAATATGGTGGGATTCAACTGAACAGTTAAAATCCTTTCTGTTCATACTACTTATTTAAGTGTATATGCTAAGCATGATACCAAGGATTTAAAAGTAGGAGTAAATGGCATGTAAAAGGCAAAGTGACATGTTTTCCCATTTTCAAATTTAGGTATGATGGTCCCATTTTCAAATTTAGGTAATGATTTACCAAAATAAATTAGATAAATAAGGCATTTTCTTATAATATTAACAATCATACAATATACTTAATATAAATGAATACTTATTTCAATACCTATTTGAAAACATCAAACATACACTATGTGATGGTAGATATAATTATTATGAATGGGAATTGACAAGTCAGAATACTATGTAATGTTTACATTACCATGATTATGAAATTAATTCTAAGCAAAGTCAAAATGAAGCCTATTTACTTTTGTAACATCACCATCTACAATAATATACTTGATGTTGCTAATATGGTGTCTCAGGGAGATTGTTTCTATATGTGTTTCATCTATTTCGAATTGAACTTCATAAAAATTATTCACATCTACTACTGTTATTCTTACTGTGAATGAAGCATTACTTATAACTGAAAGAGAAAACATAATTATTAGTTCATGTGACATTAAAATTTTTTACAAGTATAATATTTATTTGTTAAAAACATCTTGATAATTATAATATTCATTAATAAACATTTAAAAAGTTGAGAAAAGCTTATCAATATTGTTATTTTTAATTTCAAGTAGAATTAGTAAATAATACTTTAGACCCTTGCTTGGATTATTGGCATTTTTATATTTATATTTGACACTCAAACACCCTAAATGCAGAAGAAAATATTTGACATTTAAATCTGACTTAGTTAATTTTAACAATAAGCTGTCAAGTCAAATTACATGTTTTAGACTGAAAATAATGCAAAAAAACTGGTGAATACCTGGGATCAAATCTGAAGGTCTCATATCTGTAATTAATTCTTCTTCTCTTCCATTCACTACTGTTTTCAGTGTAGTTTTTTCATCACCCGAGTTGTATGAAGGAAACTGCATCTCCAATTGGCTTGCAACATTATTGTAATCTGGTTCACTATGGCCTGTTAAAAGACTTATGCTTATCCTGTAACAATAAAAAAAAATCATGACTTTATTTCCATAGCTTTGATACCTAATAAACCTCGCTCATACTTTATATAGCCTTTCTCCATTAAAGTCAACCAACAAAAAATTTTGCCTTACAAAAGTTTAGGGTAGGTACATAAATACTTACATACAACTAAGTATCTGGAGCATATTAATTCGGCGACATGAAAACTTATTTTGCCTTGTTTATCGGTATGATAAATCTTAACAAAACGGAACAATTAGGTATTAATTATTATAGACATACCTTTGCGGACTATGCGAAGTTATACATGTCACGTTTATGCGATCCCCTGCATTTAATTCCTTTGGAAGCAAATACATTTTTTCTGTGTCTGTTTTCGCTTTCGGCCACAACAATGGTGTCTTCCAACTATTCCCGTTCAACTGAGTTCCATACACTTCGTTCTCTTCACGAATTCTTTAACAAAAACAATACGTGATGTAATACGCAATGATATGTAATAGTTTATAAATGACTAAATTACATTTCTTAAAACATTCTTATAAAAACATTAGGAAGCATATTATTTTATAACTTAAGATAACCTATAGGCCGACTCGGTAACCGGCTCGGCTGTGTAAATTTTACTATGCTCCTCAAGTTTAAGTGTCGGAGCCATGAATTATATCACTTTTTGCCTAAATTTTGTAGATTACTAGTGCAAAATACGTTTTTCACTTTTAATTAATAAATATTGATATAAGCACAATACAACACTCTGTTTTGTTTGGAATAAATTGCAAGGGCATCGCGTACCCATCGTCTCAAGTCTGACTGACTGACAGTGACATTTCATACTATACGAAGAGAATAATTAGGGTGACATTTTGACATTAGTAATTTCATAATTTGGGAAGATGGGGAATATTGGATAGGTACGAGATTTATTTAAATGAGTACTTATTTAGGAACAGCATAATGATTAGTAGGATTAGTAGGTAAATTAATAAATACGTTATTGTATAAACCGTACCCCGCAGCTAAGCAGTCGCAACATGCTTTTAACATTTTTGATGAACTATTTAAACACCACTGCTTTGAAAATAATATAAACTGTAGGTATGCGTATCTTAATTGCTCATGGACAGTATTAATTCGATTAGACACGTCTTCTTTGGATGGAATTTTTGATTACAGATGACGTAATGTAGAAAAACACTCGCGTCGCTTCACACACCTTGAGTTAACGGCTTTGACGTGCGCGAGCGCCGTTGTAATACAGCAATGTATTCCTACGGTCCTACCTAGTTAGTTGTTTGAGAATCGAGATTGAGATTTGAAACGCGCTTCTGAGCACCTAACATAACAAACCAACTACATCAATGGCACGTTAAATTGTTGGATATTACCATATTTAATTTATTATTATATAAATCAGCTTAGGCACCTACTTAACTATCTTTCTAGTTTGCACTTGAAATACTCCGACAGTAAAATAGTAAGTAGGTGTAGATAACAATAAAATTGTATTCCATAAAGTAATTCCAGCAATAGGTAATAAAGTATAGGTATTCAACCTAGGTAAAGATAAGAATTTATATTTATAATAAGTATTTATAGGTGAAATTTAATTATAGCGATCAATCATATCTTAGGTAAGAATACCTACGCTACGCTTTTATTAGCTTCACTTCTATGTTTGTATGGAGGAACGCTTGTTTGTCTATAGGTAACTGTAACTCTCCTTTGGATTAAGACTTAGTGGCTTATATTTACTGTAAGAAAAAAGAAAAATATAGTCAAATAAACTTAAAAGTAAAAAATATAGGTATATAGTTAAAAAAAACCACTTAAAACTAATATCGAAGTCGAACTAAAAAGTTAAAAATAATCAATACCTACTAATATTACTAAGCGCTTTGTACCATAATTTTCGTTAAGTTAGTACTAAGTAAAGTATCTAAACCTATCTAAAGCCAGATTTACGAAACTTGTGGCATGAAAGTAGTTTCGTGACATTAATTTCGTCACCAAATTTTATGAGAAAATGTAGTCATACCTATAAAAATCATATTTTTATACCAGTTTTGCCAGTACATTTTGTTTTCAATGATGGGATGAATTTTTACCGGTAACCTAGTTGTCTTGTCTATAGTTACCGTTATTGAGCTGGTTTGGCTGTTCTCATAATTTCGTCTCATGTTCTCCTTTTTATACGACGACGTTAAAAATGAGGCTATTGATGCAATAAATAGTTAGAATGTTTTGCTTTTTCGTTTTCAGCTGTTTTCATACAAACTGAAAAACAAAAAATCTCCGAAATTATGAAACAGATTCAAATTAAATTTTACTCACTTACCTATAGATTTTAATGATACGAATATTTATAAAAAAAATTTTTTTCATTTAACTTATAAGTGCTTGACATTTAACTTAACATTAGTAGATAGGTAATATTAAAAATAATAAAAATAGATTGTATGTATGTACCTATGTATGATACTATAGGTACTATTATGTATGATAATAGATAACCGCGTAACCTGTTAACAAAACTACTAGGTACTTATTTCTCCAAAACTTTCAAACAGATTTTGTTTTTCTTTTTATTTTTCTTATTATTCTTTTACAGAACTATTAACACTATTCTTTGGGTTAATAGTTCTGTCAAAGAATAAAATTACCTAGTTAAACATAAAAGATTAATTTGATAGGTATGCAGGTTGATCACTTTGTTCGACAATTTTATGATAGTCAATAACGTACGTGACTGTTTCTAATTTTTTTTGTTTTTGTTACCTTACAATAAAATTATGTAGTGTTTAACTTAATTTAAAATAACGAAATAGTTTGCTGATTTATGTATGAATAGGTAGATGAGCTAGAAACTCTTATTAAACCTTTGAAGCCGTTCCCAGAGAAAAGAAGAATAATAACACTTGACACATTGTTAAAGACGGCACCATTTTGTATAATAACTATGTCTACCTACTGTCTACCGGATTTGAACTTTGGAATTCTGTCGATTTTCCCTATAAAGATTTCTAAAATTTTGACTTCAGTCTCGCTAAATATGCATCATGAATAATTAAAGTAACCTGAGAACAAGACTATCGTAATCCACGAATAGGACTTATTTGAATACGTCCAAACAGACTCAGACTTTTAGTACCTATCCTATACAAACTATTTACTACATTTAAGTTCCTTTGCACTTTATGTGATATAAAAACAATAATGTGGTTTAGGGGAAGACCATCACATCTGCTGTGAATAACTCTATACCTACCTATTTGTTAATAGGATTGCGCACTTCACCTGACACAATATTTCGCATTTTCACACGTAGCTGTACGACGTACCTAGGTCCTACGTTTCAAGTGATTTTTAGATTTAAATTTTTAGGGCTTATTCTTATAATATAGTGCAAAATTAATCTTTAAATCTATAATTTTGTCGTTTACTTTGTGAAATAAAGAAGCTCGCCTTAAAACACTTGAGATAGTTTTTACAAAAATAATTACTTAACCGTTGTTGGTAATATAGTAGGTACCTTTTGCTTATTTCTGGTGCCATTTTATTAGCTGGTCGCGCATTAACCTTTGCACTAAGAACACAAAACAGTAATATGTAAAAGAAAATTTTCATTCTACATTCTACCATCACTTTAAAATTTCTTGATTGGTAACTAAAGTACTTTCGGTAATAACTTCACATTGGCACAAGTTTAAATCGTAAATAACGTGGACCGCAGTATTACACGCACGTTGCGGTGTGAGTTCATTTACTCTATTAAAATCCTTATATAAATTATTAATTATGACTCATTAGATCAGGTAATGTGTATTGTCATTACTATGTCATAAAGTATTAAAAGTGGAGAGAGGAACCTGTAGAGTTACCGTTTTGTGAGTTTTATATAATTATATGCACATGTAAGGGAATTTTCTATGCTTATTATGACAAAAATCGAATGTGTCATTGATGGAATATCATATTAGGGAAAAGCCAGTAGTGCTTTGAAAGAGCATTGAGCACTTAAGACCTGTTGTTGTTACGAGTTATAATACCTATTTTGTACGAATTAGGTGTTTATAGTTGTTATATTTAAGAAGAAGGGGCAACTTTACAAATCTTACAATATTTGTTAACAGGTGAGTCGAATGTTTATACTTTGGGTACCATCGGAGCTCATCGGGTGGTAACCACGAAACTTCCTTCAGTGGGTCGAACCCGGGAAGCAATGACAGCTGCTGGCAACACAACGACCAGATTGTTGGGAATTTTCCAAAAGGTATGATGATGTTTTATTAATTCAAAACTAGTATCGTTTAATAATTACAATTTTAGAATTTGTTTTTAATTTAAATATTTTCGTTTAAGTAAGTAAAACTGTGTAACCTACTTAATTTACATTATTTTTTTACCTGCATTGATTGCTATGAATAATATTTATTTAATCAAAATACGTTTTTTTTATAATCCCATAGATATTCGAATCGAGCGTTGACTTGTTACGATATTATGGCAGTTGCGAAAACGAAATTTTTGATTCATCCTTAGGAATGTATCTATCTATATGGATTAGGTATACGCCGAACGGAGTTATAAAATATTAAAATAGCTTTATTGTACTTAGTCATCTGATTTATCCACCGATATAACGTAAAAAGATCCATTATCATTTTATTGTTTTTGTTTCGAAAAATGCTCGGCGCCTTCGCAACTACAGAAATACAGGCTATAAAATGGTGCCGGTGCCGGGCCCTGCCGAGCTTATCGTTTTACAATTACATGTCTTCCACAACACGGCAAACTGATCTAAAGAAATCCAAATACGAGTATCGTCGTCACCGATCGTATCAATTCTCATAGAGCATCCGATAACTAGCGTGATACAGTTGTGGAGGCCACAAAGCATGTGAAAAATTATTTCACAGTTTTTCTGCAAATCTTTGCTAAAGATCGTTGAACCTTGCATAAATTTTTATGTTAATTATAGAGTTATCTCAAGAATGTCCTAACTGTCGATTGTAAAAATTCCAGTTAGCTTCAAATCGATTTAGCCGGTAGATGTTAATCTATATAATATGCCCTTGACTACATCGCGGACTGTTTAGAATGCTAGCGTGAAATAGCTACCGGGTATGAGAACTACCACGAGTTCAATTTAAATTCGTGTAGATTTATCCATACTTTGTATGCCACATTTGCTCACTTATTTTTAGATTAGGTACTCTAGACTAAAATAGTACAGTAATAGAATCGATATTGCATAGCTGAGCTGAGATATGGAATGCGAGCGGCATACCGACATCGTCTGTAAAACTTAAATCTATGAAACGATGCAATGACATTTGTAAAAACATTTCGTTTAGAATTTTTTTTGTATAAAATAATCCAGTTTACGTTTTGATAATTACCTACAAAGGTAGGTACTCTTTTATGCCGCTCTATCTTGTTATTTATTTTATTATGGCACGGAAGAATAGCCTATCTGTATCAACCCATAATTGGTTTTTAATTTTTATTTTTCAATCAAGTTGTTTTTATCATAACAATGATAATAAAATTATTTTAAACAATTATAACATTGAATGTTCTTTTATCACTTGTTTAAGCACAATTTAGGAAAATATGGACACTATAGATACCTAGATATT
>DWBW01000188.1:0-12030 GCA_018231125.1 Spialia spio | reverse complement strand
TTTTTGTAATCGTTAAAAATATAATGCTAATCCTGATTGGCTAGTCGTTAATTAACATAATGGCTCGATGATCTTATAAATATGTATAAGAGTAGGTAATCCTTACACAAACATTCTTTGGTAAACTAATTTTAGACGGTTAATCAATCCTGCCTACAATTTTATTCACAGATTTACTTAGACCAACTAATGATATAGATTTAAGGCTTACTTAAATGTCATTTTATTTTTCTAACTGACGGTTACGAGAATTCTTCTGTTCTTTAATTCTAATAATTGGTGATTGGTGATATATTTTTAATCGTATATTTCACTGTATCATATTTAAATATAATGTTTATTATTTCGAAGCGATTTGAACGGAGAATTTGAATGAAGATAACAATAATTTAAGCGACTAGGCGTCGGAATAACGGTTCTTAAGTATAAGTTTACATAGAAATGAGACAGTTAAATCTTATTTACATCTACTCGATAATGTATTAGGGACTTTTTCTCAGACCAAAATACTTCAGGCACAATAAACGACTATAAAAACACTTAGACGCGTATTCTAAGTTTCTGAATAATTCTCTTGAACACGGTAACGAATAAAAGGTTGAATTTCGATTAAACAATGAAATACCTTTAAAGGCTTGTACATAGAACACATAGAAGTTACTTTCAAAGTTCAGTTTCCAAGCTATTGATGTCATGTGACAGGATTAGGTAATTTAGTTTTGTTGGGATATTGGGGTATTATTGTAGTGGCTACCATGCCGGCAATGAGAACAGAAATATAAATTCATCATTAAAATTTCTGCCTTTCGAAATCGAACCCGGGACCCTTCAAATGGTGGACCGGCATGGTAACTACTACACCACTCAGGTCGACAATCAGCGCGTTTAATTGTTTTATTGTGCGTCCATTCATGGTATATAGAATCCTGATATGGCACTGAGAGTGTGGAATGTTATTCATTATTGTATACATATACACAAAACACAACACCAATACAGTCGGGATATGCCAGGAGCTTTTAGTCAGCCGCTTTTATTAATGTTGATCCATTAACAGATTTTATGGCTAACAAAACTCGTTCGAGCCACAAATTGGTCCCCTACAGATAAATGTAGCGATGGATTTTATTGGAGTGCCTCAGGGCGCATGTTTACGATTTGATCTTTTCATAACTCTTAATTTGTATGGATACCGACTAATTAAGCTTGTATTAGACTAATTGTGTCATGGTAAGCCCGGTATAGAGCTTTGGCCCATATGGAAACGTAAATTATGGCAATAAACAGTGATTTTTGGATAGTGTTTATTGATCTGAAAATCCACAAAAACTAAAGATTTTAAATGTATTGAGTTTCAACTTGGAATGATTCTCTAAGGAATTTTTATTTAGGGGTGTCAATTGCCGATCGATTTTTTTATTAAAATCAAAAGCATCACTGAAGTAAAAATTAATTGGCCACAGGTTAAAAAAAGTCCATGAGATACACCTAATGCAACATGAACCTGTTTTTAAAAATAAGTAACTATTTTTAAAATATCACTAATATTTGATTAACTACATCGAGATGTAAAAATAGAGTAGAGTTGACATTAACCTAGTACAGACTAAGGCTTAGCGCCTGTTTAATTCTGAACACGCGATCACAATTGTTAGATGGATCTTGTCCAGAGAATTCCTATCTGATCGGAGCATACCAATTATTGCAGGACATATTGTAAATAAAGATGATATGGGGAAATGATGGGCCACATTTAAATAAGAGCTTTGAAAGTGAAATAACGACAAGATGTTTAATATTAAACAGATTATAAATGATAAAGTTAAGGAAAATGTTATGGAGACAAATCAAGTAAAAAAAGCCATGATAAAAACGTTAGCGTTGATAATATTCTAAATCTGGAAATATTTAAAGCTACCATTCTTTTATCTACTTTCAACGGGGCTGTCAAGGGATCCTCGAATGTTATTTGTCAAAGTGTTGTGATTAACGCTACGCTCTGTAATAAATGATCATCGGTAGCGGATCAAAGGCGATCGGTATTGACCTTATCTGGCGAGCGCGGCACAAATCGATGCCACGCCAGGGACTGGACCAATGGTAGTGATGATAGTAGGGCTGGTGATTCTGATTAAGTCTCCTAAGAGTCCGAAGACTCATATAACAATCTTTCTAGTATCATATCTGTGTACCCTAGAGTTGCTCTTGATAAATTTTTAGTACAGAAACGAAAAGATTGACGACTGAATTTTGAAGAAAACGTGATGATGCGTGATGGTGCTTCTATTTCGCTTGAAAGTCATAAATAAACGCGAATCACAGAAAAGATATTTTCAAAGACATGAAAACTAAGACCAATCATTTAACAGCCAACCCTAATGTCGCGAACATGGCGGTCGACGACCCTCCTGCGCCCGCGCACTCATTTTGCATACCTAGTCGTTACATCAGTGACCATAACTAGTTGACGATATGATTTGTTCGTGTCGGTTTGCAGGACGGGACCTTGTTAGAACGAGGAACAAGCAAAAATAAAAGTTGAAGATGAAAAACGTGTCTTTACTCGTAAGGAGCGCGAAGTTCGCTTGAAAGCTAAAGCTAGGTGATTTGTTTCCGATTTGAAAAGTCTTTTTCATAATGATGACGTTTAGTGTAGTGGAGATGTAGACAGTCTTAATTGTAATAAGTAAATAGAAAATATATTTGTCGATTTTGATAATTCAGTATTTCAAAATGACATGAATGCCGTTATAACACGTAAAAGTTTTATAAATGAGGACATTAACACATCTCACAAAAGCAATAAGGGTAAGGTTTTGAAAGTATCTGTCAAGTCGTATTACTAGTCCGTGAGCCAAAACGGTGAAGAGCGTCATAATGAACCATTATCTCAGAAAGTATCTCATATGTGAAATGTGAACCGCCCACGACTTTGACGCGTGCGTCGTTAGTTTGCTTTAACTCATGCGGGGAAAGGATGAAATAGGCTAGAAGAAAGAAAGTATTAGAAAGAAGTATTATTTCTAACTTTTTAGTAAGAATATTTATGAAAATTAATTTCGACATCCGTAAATAAACTGAAGTTTGTTATTGTACCGTTTTATTGCTATTTTTAAATAAGGTATGGTTTTGAAATGCCGGTTATAATATTTGGACTGCCAATTTTCGGCTTTTCTTTTAACATTCTCTTTTATGTTTCTCGTTTTATATTAGCTTATTTTCTCTTCTGTTTTCCATATTCTTTTGTCTACAGCCACGTCGACGCTTTTACATAACTGGTACACTTTAACTATTAAGGTGTTATATTTCACGACCATAAAAATATATTTTAGTCGATCATAAAATCTCAATTTAAATGCATTTGAAGATTTTCTTCAACCTACGTAACTTTCAAAGCTCCTATTTGGAAATTGCCTTAACAAGTCTATCATATACATGATTAAGTCTTTGATATTTTTTGCTTATTTCGTTTAATGAATATACGCCTCATTGAATTCGGACTTGATTGATATTAAATTCGAACTTGAAAGAAGTAGATTTATATATTCCATTCCATTATCATATCTAGACGATCTTTTATCAGATAAATCAGATAAGAACGAACTTACAACATGCATAAAAAACTCGTCTGCTCTCACAATCGACAAAAGCGTATTAATAATCGCATAGCAAATAATTTTTTTACCCTTGTTTAAGTTCATTATCTTGTTTCTAAAACGATTAAAATTATAATAGACAAATGAAAAATATGTGCTAAGTTAAAAAAAATAAGTTTAGGTTGGACAGAAATGTCAAGCAGTATTTTCAATTTTAATTATATAAAAAATAAAGATATAAAAGATTAAAGATATACAGAATGTCATCAAAGGCTTCAATTCTATTAAAAAATAAGTTAAAATCGCACCCAAGCATTCTCGCTCTTCTCATAAATGTGATAATAATTTCGAGTTTAACATCAAACTAATTAGGTCTTCCAGGTAAACGCCTTATAGAAAGCTAGCATTTAAGCTTCCGAGCGGTACGATCCTATGATTAACGATCGCTGGGTAAGTGCCCGTTGCTTTACAGTACTGTTGTGAACGCAAATCAAAGTGAAAAGTGACTTGGCACACCTCACCAAATTGTACGGTTCTGGACCACTTTGCTGAAGGACATTTTATTTCAATGTATTGTGATTTTTTTTATAAATACCAGTCATAACTTTTGCAAACACACTCAGAATATTTATAGCATGAATTCAGAGTATTTCCCACACGGGTAATGAATATGACAATTTTTATTGATGCAAATGTGAGTAACCTGTGATGCTCGTGAATTTTTAAATCTTTGTCATTATATTCGGGAATTATACAAATTATACATACATCGTTACTGGTGCGCGTTACGTCTTGGCAACAAAGCAATCCTTCAATTTAATCTACAGAAGCATAGTAGACTCCAATTTCAATTGACATATAAAGTAAAGGGAGCGACTCGTAAGGTGCGGATTCCATCTCATCATTAGACTAACCTCCACCCGATATTAATAGAATGCATGCAAAGCCCTCAGAATACTAAACCATACCTGCTATTTATGGACCGTCTGCCTTGTAAGTCCCTAATCTGCATGGCTCCGTAGATGCTATCAATGCAATAAAGCGGCGAGTATAAGATGGCTGGACCTCAGCTATATTTGCAGTGCAATGATCCTGACATTCTAAATCCAAAGCGTTGTCGGCTGAAACATTAATAATAAGTAATAACACTAATAACGCTTCATCCTCGTAGCCTAAACTAGGATTTATGGACCATGGAAACATACATACAAAGACAATTACACAAACATCCAGACTGACTCCAGAAAAATAAATTCATCATTCAATTTTCTGTCCTGGGTAGAATGGAACCCGAAACTTTTCGAACTGGACTGGCATGATAGCTACAACTGCAGGTCGTCATGTTGACTGAGTCAATATGCACTATGGACATGTATACTCTAACGCTGAGCCGGTGGTTACGTCAGCCGCTAGTAGCCTACGGCGCTGGAGCCAATCGTAAAGGGAATGTCGGCCGGAGGGGCTCCCATGCAAGTTGTTTCCCACCAACCGGACAACCCAACAACTAGGTATACTAAGGCATTTGCTTTCGAAGGTATGAACTTTTCAGCTGGTATCATTACTTTTGAGGAAAGAGCGATAAAGCGGACCTATGAAGTAGTAATGAGATTTTAAAAATAATTTTGAAGTATATTCAATTTAGAAGCCCTAATTCTAGAAGTCTTTATTTCAAGTAAGAACTATTAAGTTGTATATTGTTGAAATTGCTTGTATCGATTAAGTAAACGTAATAGAGTTACCTTAAACTTTTTTTACCAGAAAACTTTTTAATGCGCATTGAGTACTGTTTGTATTCACGCTGTGCGCATCGTTTGCATTCATGTTCATTTCTCCGGTTACTATTTTTACCTTCTCACAAGCCAAACAGGGTTACCCAATAAGTCGCAAAATGAGGATGAATCCATGAGGTGCAATTGTCATCAGTTTAACGTCCCAAGCACGCTTCACGCGTATAATAGGCTGACATGTGTTGCACAATCCTAATTTATTCGTTAGGACTTTTTGGGTTTTGGCGCAAGTTAGTAACATAAATTTATCGCGGCGTCTTTTTGCTTTTTACGTGAAAGGTGAAGAAACGAATACTTTACCGGACGGACCGAGAATACCAAAGATTTCGGGAATAATGAACGTGAAGTTAAGATCAGGTCCGTTTTTGGCGCGGCCGGGTTCTTTGGCCATTTTGACTTTGGTTTTCTTCGTGTTCTTGGTGATTTCAGCTTTTGCCTTTACTGAGGGTAATATCGCTAGCGTTTGCAACTCAGATCTACAGCGAATGTTTATACTATTTGCATATAATGCTTGAGCGGTGCGACCACGACTAAGATCTGGAGCAGAGATCGGAGCGTTGTCGTGCGACTGCTTTTTGTATTTAGCTTGAGGCGTGCTACGTTTCAATTCCATTTTTGATTGGTTTTTATATATTTATTAGGTTTCCATTCTTCATTTTTGTTACAGATACAGTTAGTATTTATAATCATGCAAAAGTTGCATGCGTCTTCTCATGCAAAAGTTTTTGGAATAACACCTACAAGTAAATGTCTTTAATACAGTTTAATGACTGCAGCTTCATTAAAACAGTTCGCAACGTCTGAGTCACGGCGTGGTCTGAGACAATTATTATGCTAATGGCCTGCGTCAAGTCTTGAGTACGATCCAATGAGAACTGGTTGAGCCCACTAATTCTATGGCGTAGTATTTCAGTTATTGCGCCGTTCAGCGTGACCTGACCTCAACGTGCGCCCGAACAATCTCATTGATTCGATATGAGATTAGGTTGCGTTCGTAAATGTTTCCATTTTGAATTTGCAGCCGATAGCCGCTTGATCTTGCACCCGGATGTCATGTTTGATTTACATTTTGCTCTTTTAACCGAACTGTCTGCCGAGCCTCGTGATTGACAATGGTATTTGCTTTATTATTCACTCATTTGCAATCTTGTTGTTCGTAAGTTTATAAGGTGAGACAACACAATCTTACATCTTTACTTGTGTTGACTTTGAGTTACATTGTAGAGATAAGAACAATAGAATTTTCATGTTTAAGAATTGTAATAAGTAGTTCCATTTGAAGATACGGTATTCCCAAAACTTAGCTCGGAATGTGAAGCAAAAAATTGGCGATGTTTATTGTATAGCAATGCGCGTGTTTTCCCGCCAATCGGTATTCTAGTCGTGTATCTTCGTGTGTAGTCGCGAGTTTTTCGGACAAGATTATTTGTCGAAGTTTTGACTTATTTACGCTTTTCTCTTGTCTGTAATTTTTATGCTTGAACCGCTGGAACCTTGAACCGCGTGGTACAGAAAAGCGTCCCAAAAAGGGCAAAAACTTGCCCACTTCGAAAGTCACAGAGATACGAGGCAGTCGCGCTCGTTACTAAGAGCGCGTTCGTTTTATTCGGTAAGCGCCCGAGGCCAATCATGTCTGGCTATAATAAAGGGCTACGCGCGTCCTCTTCGCCTGGCTTTTAGATTTATGGCTCGGCAGTGCGCGAGCCGCCGATGCCGACGCGTACACCATACGTTTGTCACACCACTATCACGGTTAGCACATCGAATACCCCGTTCCTATCGAGTTCAAAGCGTAATTGCCAACATGGGCTCGCAAACACGGCTTCGAGAACGAAATCTTCGAGCGGCGTCGCTGTAATTAAAAACGTAAAAACAAAACCATTGTTACATATTCATCAAGCGAGTGCATCATGACATGATCACGCCCCTCCTAATATTTATGCTGATCGAGAACGCCGATAAATTCAAATCGGGTTCTGGTCTTTTGCTTAAGCGCTACATCTCGATATTGCGTTTTATCTCCCGATGAATATCGATTGAATTTATTAATTGATTTTTCGTCATCGGTTACGATGGATTGCTAAATTTCTTATTGCTTTTGAAGTATCAAATCTTGACTTTAATTTAAAATGTTACTCGTGTTTAGTATAGCGTAACTGATTTCTGTTTTACATATTATTATCAAGTTTGAAGTTGCAGTTTGGAAGATATTCCTATTTGTTAACATAGCTTACTTTGCCCTGTGTATCGTTATAACTGCTGCAATCCACATCTATTTAGTTGGTTCTTGCAAGGATATTTCAAGTTTTAAAATCAATAGTCATAGAAGCACCTCACACACCGGACCACCGGGCACATATCAAGACCCGCAGTCCTGCAGCCGCTAAGTGGACACATTAATCTCGCTCAAGCTTATTTATGTTAAAAAATCCGGTTACTCCTAATGCTTCTTTTTTAGGCGAATTATTAGCACTGCATGTTACTGCTTAAGTATCTTTGACATGATTTATTTTAGCATTAATTGCAGTAAAATTGATACTTAAATTTTTGCATTATGGAATATTAACACTGACGACATAAAAAATACATCAATATCAGACGCATTTCTGATACCAAAATTTTCACATAAATTTTTTGTTGCCATAAAAACGAACCTCCCTAAAAGTTCATATCCCTTCCTCCTTCTCGCTACACATGTGTTGTGTTGCGTCGAGGCTGCACGTGTGTGTAACCCGATCCTGAACGAAGATAATAATTTCATATTGTCCTGTCCAGGCCCGTAGCACAAAAGCCTCCTTGAAGCACACAATAGAGGAATACTCTTGGAGATACTCCTAAAGTCGTAAGGGTCTCTTAATTTGGGTGTAGGTGTTTTCGCAATACTAAGAATCTTCCTTGGATTTATCACTTAATTGAGGAATTATGACAATGATACTTAATTAGGAGAATGTAAGAAATTGTAAGAAATATGTAGACAGTTTAGTCATTAAAGAAAAAGAACGCATAGTAGTTTTATAATCATGCAAGAAAAGTTTGCATCCAAAAGAGTTAAAGGTCGTGTGTTTATCTTTCGAGATATTTCTTAAAACAATCAATTCTTCCACCACAATACTTTGCATTTATTTGAGGAATTATAATAAAAGGTAACGCGATGCCTTCCATCTCATTAACATCACGCCACACGAACTCAACATGCTTGCTGCTCGTTAAACTTCACGCGATGTCCCTTGCTTCATTGTTTCTACATCTATCGCTTGTAAAAACTCTATTATTGTCAGAATTTCAAGTAACATTACAAATATTATGGCTACCTTTGGTCACTTTAGTGATTCTCGAGTTACGGAATCCATTTGCATTTAAGTCGTTGTTTTATTTTTATTGTATGTGTTAGACAGTATTCAATTCTTTGTAACATCTTCGAACAACGCTTAAATAAATTCATGTAGTCATTTCTTTTGTTTAAATTCACATCCGTTGTCATCTAGTTTGGTTTTTGAATAAATTATATCATAATTCGCTTCATGGACGAATTGATCATGACGAATGAAATCATCTCATACAATTGAATCAAACTTGTGTATGAAGCTGGCATGCCATTGTTCTGTTTTTTCTCTCGTGATCGATTTGTGCAACAAGGCGGTGTCACAGTTCACCTTGGCGATTGAATTCGGTGAGTCCCGTCCCGCGGACAGACGCTCGATGATCGGCGGATGTTGATGCGGGTGCACAGGTTAACTCACGTTTTAACAGAGGAGTTACATTTAATAGACAGGGTGGTAAAACTTGCATGATAGAATATAAAGTTTAATGAAGATTTAGATGCAGCTATAGTGGCTAGTGGCTACAAAAGATTCAGTGTATGAATTCCTTCTCTTTTTAACAACAACCTACAAATTAGCAACTGTTGCTGTATTTATTTTTAGAACTAAGTACATGTTGATGTATCGCTGGGAGGATAAAAGAATCAGTACTTATTGATAAAGCTAAGAATAAGTAAAAAATAAGACTGTGGGACAGTAAAATCAGCCAGGATACTGAGTCATTGTCTGACTTAATCGAATCGTTATGTTAAGCTGGATCATGATTAATTAAAGCGGAAGCGCTTATTTTCTAAGTAGTAAATAGCATTTTTAATCTTTGTCCTCTTATTGAGCAGCGAGATTAATTGTGTTACTGAATTTATGCGCGTTTCCTTGACCTATTATTTTGAAACGTGATAATATTTCGCCAATGAACTTTATCGTTATTTTATTTGGAACCAACTATGTAAGTATGCCTTCAGTTGGTAAAATCATCTCTGGAATAAAGATATTGTTTCTTACCGATGCGTCATACGTCGATACATTTTTCATCGCTGTATTTGTATTGAGGACTTGGCAGAACGCACAACAAAAAAGGCTAAACGTAAATTCCTATCGGCGTTCTACTCTATGGAGGTGCGCGAGCGCACGCGGCTGGGCTTGTGTGCGGCGCGCGCACATGTGTGCGTGATCGTGGGAACGGTCGGGCGGACGCGTGCGGTGATACTGACGCGCGCGTATTGTGCATTATTTAACAAATCAAACGTTTTTGCCCACCTTGGCTTGACTTGGCTTGGTCCGTGGCTTGGTGTGGCTCGATTCCTTTCTCCCAAACTACTCGATCCGGCCGATAACGCGCCACTCACACGATTGAACCTTGATTACCGGTTTTACTGTGCAACTAGCCTAGTGATTTGCCTAGCAGGCTCCTATTCTGTCGCTGTAGATGTTCGTTAAATGTTTACTTGCGTATACGTCTAAGTCATGTAATGGGCCTCCAACATTCCTCTAGGCTAGGTTTTAAATTTTTATTTTGAAGTTTTAGAGAACCTTCAACAAAACATTCTAATGATTCAGTCTAGATGTTTTAGATTGTGTAAAGACTTATTTATCCTCTCGAAATAAGTTTTCGTTTATTGTTTTTTCTCTCACCTTAAAATCATTAGATATAATCTTTCATTTAGATTACTTATCTAATTTATGTATATTTTAAATTGTCACTAGTTTATAAGCATTATCGTTTAATAATTTCAATTATAACATTATCTTTGCGGTGAAATAAATAAAAATTAAATGGAGTCTGTAGTAAATTTTTATGGTGTTGTTTGTTCAAAATTTATCCTTTATAGCCAGCCTCGAGTTGGTTTCGTAAAGTCATTGACCCAGAGGTCTTTGTTATAGCTTTCCATAGATACAATTTGCTTTTGTTATTTAAATTCTGGTCCATCAAGTCTATTATGTGTCCAGTATCAAATTCCGAACGTTGTGAGGTTTGCAGACATCTAACTTTATTATAGCTGGAGCCATTATGAGATTTGTTATTATTTGTCCGCAGGCTACGCGAGGCTCTTGCTGGATATTGCCTACGCATTATTTCATTGGATATAACTTATGTATATTGGATATTGTTTATTAATCTCTAACACTACAATTTTCAAGCAATTCTAGCCACTCTTTTAGTTATTTTTAAAATACCATACAGAATTGTTGAACTCAAGGATGTTTTAGAATTTGAGTAGACATTAGTGAGATTAGACAAATGCTTCCAGCCAATTGGTTCCATTTTGAATTTCTTAGCATGTAGACGGAAATTAAACTCATTCCTCTTAGTTGATGGATAAGTTGGCTTATCAGAAACAAAGTCGTGGTGTTACGGAAGCCGATAAATACCAATACATTTAAGCCGATACACTTTAAGAATTGCGGTGCTAACAGGTTGCCTTGCGGGAGCTTAAGTGCGTTCAGATGTTTTTGTTATTTTGTGTTTATCTTTTGCGATGTTCTTTGCCCTTGTCTTCTTTTTTGGGTTTTGGACAAGACAAGACTTTCAGATTGGTTTAATTTTTTTTTGATAATTAGTGTGCACGAGGTGTTTGATCTTTCACAAAGTTTTCATTTTCATTTTTTTGAATAATTGTCACGTTTATATTGCAAATCTTTACCTTAACATTTATTAGTAGTCATTATTTAGTCTTCTTTTTACCTCTCTAGAGCTAGAACTTTGTACCACTTCTTCAAATAAGTTGTGATCTCAAGACCTTGAATCTTGAGATCAGATTCTCATTAATAGCTCTTCAAGTGTATTTAACATCGTCTATTCTCCTATCTCAGCTATCTCTGGACTCTGAAGAAGCATCCACCGTTACTGGTTGCTACTATCCAACAAAACTTTAGTATGCACTTAGTGAATTACAGGCTTCCTGGCCGCTCGGTACATTAAAATAGTACATGGCTAGATAACCCACGGGTCAAAGTTATCGGTAGGCACTAGAGCTTGCCTACTGCAATCGCTTCGGTGGAATATCCTGATCTTAAGAGATCGATTACTATTTTATGCTATTTAAATATGCATTATTAAAATTAACGTCCATACCATAGTAATTGATCTTAATTGAGGAATGTAATTTCATGATTTATTGGGTATTCGCATCGGTATTTGAAATTATTTTAATTGTTTCTGATGAAGCGACTTCCAAGAGTTTAAAAACTTGAAAAGTGAAATTTATCTTACGTAACTGGTTTTAATCATTGTCTTCATGTTGTTACTTACGAGTATAGCTCCTAATAAGGTAGTTACGTGCATAGGTCATTCTCCACAAATCAATCCGAGGCTGGCTACACTAGCAG
>DWBW01000187.1:0-12040 GCA_018231125.1 Spialia spio | reverse complement strand
ACGCCGACGCGCGCCTCGCCCGCGACCACGAGGAGATGCGTTAGTGACTATACGCTTTTCATTATGAAAGGGGTAATAGACGCGCGAGTAACTGGGCGCACTTGCCCTTATTCGCCTACTAATTACGCGTACTTTAAAGTGAGAGACAGGCGAAAAACACTAAGGCGAAAATACGCGTACTTACTCGGCCGTTTATCTCTTTATGTGATTTCCCTTACATTTCGTAATTGCCAAGTGACGTGACGTAGGTACTTAAAATGAAAAGACTAGTAAAGCCGAATTTAGATTACGTGACATTAAAGTAATTACTTAACGTGTTAACATTGTTAAGCACACACATTTATTCACCTCTCGGCTTTGATGGAAGTAAAATAAGAAAGACCTAAGGGCGTTTAACTAAGAAACTCAGAAAGAAGTAACAAAATCTGAGTGGCTACTAAAAACACAATTATACTTTGAATCAACATGATTTTATTAAAAAATGAATTTCACATCAGTTTTGAATATGATTTTGAAAATTGTTTTAAGTTGTGAGTTTCATTTAGAATACAGGTAAGTCTATCATCCTATTGGAAGTATTTATACAGATATCGCTGCATATTAGTAACCATTTAGAAAACATTTATTCACTCATTTATTATAATTTTATTGTAAAGTTATAACTTTATGAGATGTTCACACGTACTGCATGTATTTTTGTATGTATGTATTTATAAATTACATGTGTATGTATGATGATCAGTTGTACGATTATAAAATAAGTCTCGCAAGTAATAAAATAAGTATAAACGTTTTTATGCGCATTGTTCACAGATGCGTCATGGTCAAACAAAACTGTATCTTTGTCACTAAATATTAGGTATATATACTGTATGTATTGTATGTGTGATGTATATGTTTCTTGTACAAAAAGCTAATTAAAAATAAAACCATTTTAACCATGCCTATATTTAATTATTAAAACATTTAATTTTAACATGCTCATATTTATTATTATTATTATGACATTTAATACAGATACAAAAAGCTATTTTCATTATCAGCCAGTATTGCCTTCTTCATTCATTTTCGAACATTTAAAGATACTGAAAGCGAGAGTAAATTCGTCTCAGAATTCTGACGTCATTCGCTTCATACCTCTGCTAGTATGTTTCTGACGTCGGTATAGGTATTACATTAGCAAGACCTGCAATAAAAGTGAGAGTGGACGGAACAGCAAGCTCTGGACCAGTCGCCAGGGTTGTGCTTCCGGTATTGTGTGACGTTCATAGTTGGTAGCCTAGCTGAAAAGTTGAGCTGTATTTAAATAAATTAAGAATAAATACCTCTACTAGAGTGAGATAAAAATATAACTAAAACTCAGAGTAATGTTGCAATATAAGGCACCTAAGTATTGGGATGCCATATAAAAAAAGGCACCTAAGTGTAAAAAAAATATCTTATATCTTTTACCGCCTTTTCTTAATTTTTTGTACGAGTTTACAGCGCATATATATACAGTTCCTTCTATCTTTCCTTTTTGTTTGTTTGTCTTCCTTTTAACGCTAGTTTTTCAATATTTTATTGAAACGAAAGAACGTAGCTAAATATTGACTGTTATATTTGAATTATCTGCAACGTAATTTTCGACATCCCTATTATACCTATGTCAACGGCAAATGGTGATTTGTCTATAAACGGAAAACACTCAATGTTGCCATGATTGGCTCTAACGAATTTTATGGGAATTAAACTGTAAATGAAAGAGCGTCACTGCGTCAGATTTTCTTAAGCCATTTTGTTTTTCTTCTAAAATTTGCTTTCTTTGCTTTTACTATAGCGGAAATCGCTAGTCAACTCAGGTCATATTTTTCATTCACTACACTTTTTAAATGTATTTTAAGGAAAAGGGAATATTTTGCATGTATAAAATTGACCTCCCATCTCATCGATGTTCTTAACATTTAAACGACTTTCATGTTTAAAAAAATGTCCTGAAAATAAAAGTAATAAACTATAGTTAAGAATACCTAAAAAAAACCCTTTTATTATTATTGTATTGTCATCGGCCCTTGATCCCTGTGCAAATTTTCGAGTTAATAATGACTCCTAGAAGAAGGTGAACCCAAGCTTATAAAAGCGTGTTTAAAAGTACATGATCATCAAAACACCTGACCCTACCCTATTTTCAGTCATGACCAATACTATAGTTATTTCTGACAGAACGTGATCTTAAGTAGCCGCTGGCATATAACGTACAATAGTAAAAGGATCTCCGTTACAAGGTCACGTACTGACACGATCTAGTTCACAAATGATATTATATGTATCTACGTATTTAAGTATAGTTTATTGGGTTGATGGTAACCGGAGAGGAATGTCCCCTCTGTATCGGTTTCGATATAACTGAACCGGAAAATGATTTTGCACTTTGTCTTATGTAACCCAGTGGGTTTATTCTGTCAGGTGACAAGGCTGGCTGTGTTTTACGCACAATTTTATTGCTTTGCTGATAAGGGATACAGTAGGCTACTACGTGGCTTTAGGCTAGACACCTACTACTAATAATATACATACATAGGTAGATACGTTAGGCGCGCATTTGGCTTTGTTTAATATAAATCAAGACTAGCACATATGAGAAGATCTTTTTCAGTTCATCTTTTTGTTCGCCTATTTGTAACTACATGTAAAAGTTCTTTACTGATGTTTTACGGATCTAAAGATATCATTGTTTTCTTAACAATGTTATTTGAATACTTGATGTTTTTAATTTAAGAAAAAAAAATAGATTTTGATTAAAAGACTAAGAATGTGATTTATATTATAAAAAGTTATACATAATAGCATCAATAATAAATTGAGTCGTGTATGTCGCTAACACACGATAAGTTTCGACATAAATAACCTTTTGTTGTAACCTTTAGTACATACACGTAGAACGATTTGCGCCAATCCATCACGCGATACACTTATGCCTTGTTCTTTGTTCCCGTTAGAAATTATATCAAAGTTATCTGCTATCTCTTCAGTAACAACACTCTGTTACTTAAAGGCGTATTGAGATAACGTAGTTTGTAAAACACTTTTATAAGGATGTATTTCTATTCTAAGTACTTCTTATTCTACATAGCTTTCTATTCATAACTTGAGCTTTCTATTCATAACCTATTATTCTACAAGTAAATCATCACCCTAATTCAGTACATAATTAATGATCTTTCCTGGGCCCCTAACCATCTCCATACCATATTTTAGTTAAGCTTAAGCCGCTAAACTAATGCAGATGAAATAACGGTACCTCAAAGGTATAAAGTAATAATTAGAATAGAAGTATAGAGCTTTCGTCCTTATTTATCTAACTTTGCAAGGTAATAGAGAAGGCTATAGATGTAGAGTCACGTAGTGGACAGTAGTTTATATATAACAACCGTTGCAATTACTTCCGTCTGCCAGTCTGGCGGTCTTACTGGCATTTTGTCAACAACCTCACACGTATTCAATGACTGACTCGACGGTCGCCAGACATGAAATTATGTGGCTATGTGTCAGTAAATATACATGTATGTATAGCTTGGCTGTACCATTACTTACTTCATACTTCAGAAGCTAAATATTTGCATCACCTCCACGAAAGTAGCGAAACGGCTAAGCCAAATATATTTACGGATATATAGAAATGTAGAATTTGTTGAAGTTAGGGTCGGTAGAGTTAGGCCGTGTAGATTCAGAAGCTTGGCTCTACGTGAGATCTGATATCTTTTTCACATGACAAACCTTATGTAGTCGTCTTGGCAATATTTTACATGAAATGTTTTGTGGGATTGAATTGTTTATCCATCAGACGCAATTGTAGGAATCCTCTTTATTGGTCAATATCAGCTGGGCTTTAATCCACAAACGTAATAATGGGCCAATTAATATTGCAATTGAATCGAAATCCGATATGCAACTTGTTAATTAACGCTTCATACTCATCATAGCTTCATATTAGGATTTTCCTTGTGTCATTTCTCATGTGTTTTCTTTTTTTCCTTATTCTTCTACTCAGAACGTTCACATAAGTTATGTCCAATTTTCATGTAATTACGTATTTTAATTGAAAACAAGTTTGTAAATTTACTAATTTGGTCTTCGGGTATGTCAAAAATTGGCTATTTTCGTTTGTTTTGTTCTTTAAAAAAGGTCTTAAGGCTGCGTTTCCACTGACGTGGAGCTGAATAACAATGCACCGCCCAGCTTCGCGTCAGTCTTATTGGTCAATCCATGCACCACTCTTGTGATATTATATAGGATCTGAAGTCTGTCATGATAAGTTTTTCTTTTGAACTTTATTTGATGTACAATCCCACGAATATTAAGAAAACCTTCATTGACTGTTTCATTAGAACGGTTAAAAGCAACTGCGTTTAAATTACCATTGTGGCCATGGCAATGTTTAGCAATAATTGGATCTGGTTAGTTCAAATTCGTTACGGCTTACTCGCTGGGAATCAATATTTCGTTAAAGTTGGCCACAGTGGATTCACTGTGGCCACTGGGATTCCAGTTACCACCAAGTCGGAATATACAGGTTGTTTTTCAATATCCAATCAGATTTCGTTATTTCTTTCTCGTCTGTTTGGTTTGAAATCTTAAACAATCACATTTCTTCTGTTCTTTCTTATCTTCCTGCTTCGAAATCTGATTCGTTAGTTAAAACACCTCGCTTCGTTCTAGTGGAAACTGAAGTCGTCTTCGGGGTACTGATTTCCTTTTTCCCGAGGGTCAAGACTCATTGATCGCCGTTTTCACACCTGGTCTTTTCTTACGTGAAACACATTTCAAATGGCATACGTCGCGTAAGTATTGTACAAAGAATTGCAAATTTTAATTCGTAATTCTGATTATTTTCTATTTATTCGTTCTTCTAATGATTTTAGCTAATTTCTTTAGTTACTTTCTCGATTTCTCTGTACATTGCTTGTTTTTGCGCCACTCGGACTCCATCAATTCTGAACTTTCATAGAAATTACTTTTTTTAGACATTTTTAGAAATTATGTCATATTTCTAGTACACACTAAATATTCCTCTAATCTGTCCAAATTGCACCGGTACCCACTCGCATAATCCTATTTCATTCAACCTGTCTATACGTGAAATCCTCTTAAACAATACTCGCATCCCTACCTCTATTGTGTACTGCATAAAGTGCCTTTTACTCTGTCGTACATCCCAAATGTTTGCAAATCATTTTCGACGTTATGGTGTAGAAGGTAGAGTTGAAATTGCTTTGTAATGGTCCGCTCTCTGTGAAGCGTCGACACGTCTTGTTAGACTCATAGGCTTTATGCAGCATAAAATACAGTTGAAATTGTTATTATGATTTCTGGTTTTAAAGTGTATTAAAAGATTGTTTTCACTCGGCAGGTGTTTAACAGAAGGCTTGCGAGCGGCTTGAGCTCTTGTGACCGACATGCTCCATATCATAGTCTTTCACTAAAAAAGATCATTAAATTGAGTTGGTTTATTCCAATTTTCAATGTGTTCTTATGAATTTTTTCTTTTTGTTCACAGGTAAGTCTCCGGCGTGTTTCAACCATAAGTTCAATTCGAAAGTAAGTGTAACACTAATCCAAAGAAAGAAGAAAGCTAAAAATATGATTTAATTTCACAATTTAATTGTCTATAACCCTTTATATAGCCCACTGATGAACTGGGTCTCTCTCCGCAACCGGGGAAGGCTTGGAGCATAATTGCCAGCGGGGCTATGCGCGATTCCAAAATTAACTTAAAATAAATTCATTTGCATCGTAATCAGCATATTAATCTAAGATTCAATCTCAAAATATTAATCTAAATTTAAAGGTAAATCTTCTTTCATGCTACCAAATAGTAAACTTAGGCTTAAAGTGGTAAATTAGACTTAATTCTATCGAAATAACTAAGAAAATAATTTCAAAGTGTTACAAATCATTTCACGTTGAAAGTAATGTGGGAACAACTTAATAGGTTGTTGACATTGTTAGCTTCGAACTCCAGACCGGTGCAAATTTGCTTGAAATCATATTTAACTACATTTTACTCGCTGCTTCGGTATTACAAGCATTATTATTTCCTAGAAGTGTTTAAACAGCAAACATGAACGAAAGTCGTCTGATGTTAAGTCACTGCAACACATGGACTCCCAACGTCCAACCACACACGATGAAGACCCGCGTAGTGTAGTGGTCCACCATTCAAGGGGTCCACCATTAGAAGTGTCCCGGGGTCGATTCCCAGCGAGGCAACATTTGAATGATGAGTTTATATTTCTGTCTATGGCACCCACAACATGTGGGGCTGTGAGTGTGAAGCGTTATTTATAGAAAAATGGGAGAAAAGCCTTTTATACGAAATAATATGTCACTTCAAAGTATCGCTTGGTAGATGACCAGGTCACTTTCCCCTTTTGTTAACGTGCAAACTCAACTCCCTTAACTCTACCTAACCTCGTTTGAACGCAAAAAAGTGCTCTCTGCCAAAAAAGCCGCTGATGTTACCAATTAAATCGATGATCTCGGCAAAAAAACACAGTAATTAATCAACTCCCGATCAATCCGTGACGTTCGGGCTGTGATGGACAGACCGTTAATTATCCGGACGATTTTTAAGGGCGGAGGGAGATATATGAAGATGAGGTACCCTAGTTCTGAATTGTACTGTCGATAGACGGTAGTTGGAAATTTTGAACTTTCAGGGTATATAAGGGTATAAATTTTTGTTTGACTATTTGTTCTGGCTAACCTTAGAAATGGCTCGACCGATTTGGACAGGAACTCCACTCTCATATAGCTAATGTTACAGGAAGTAACTTGAGCTACTTTTATTTTGAGTACGAAGAAGTAGTTTTAAGGGTGGTCAGGATGCGACAGGTACTACTTCACTCTCTTTCTTACTTCCTGACTCCTAAACAGCTAGACAAAATTGTGCACGTTGCAATAGCTATTTCAATTTTTAAGTTTCTTTCCGTAATTTCCTTCTCGTTATAGGTAGACGTAGAATAACGCTGTAAGCCTTCCAAATACGTATGCGTAAAATTAAAACCTTTCAGCCCTCCAATAACCCTCGATAACCTCGCGCTTCCGGTCGGAGACTAATTTCCGTTGGCATCCCCACCACTCATTTCGCAGCTTCCGTTCGCCGCCGAAGTAATTTCTGTTCGCGAAACTGTCTCTGAAGGTTGTTATGGTTTAACTATATTTTTGCTAACTGTACTTTGTAAATCTTTATGGGCATGAACATAGTTAACACATGATTCAAGAAATTCGAGAAATTGTTCTGGGAATGAATGTTCAGTGAATGAACGAATTGGCCGAATCGAGATCACGTGACTGAATGAATATTTTATTGAATGGTTTACTTGTATGTTCAATACATCAGCTTTTGTTATAAGAAAATTTGGTAGCTTCTCAGTTTCCTGTCATGTGTAACTCTTTTCTTGACAACGGTACGTATAGAAGAAATTTATTTCCCATGGGCACTACGGGTGTGGGGATAAATTGTAATGCGTAGGCGTTAACATTAATTTTATGTGTACCATAAAACATATACGCTCCGTCTTGTTTTATTGTTGCATTCCGACTCATATACTTTCCTCGTTTATTTATAAGTTTGCTATTTTTAACGGGCCTTATTCGGAACGGCTTCTTTCGTGTCGTAAAACTGTCTTATTGTATCGATGATACGTGACGTGGCTTATGTTTGTACTTCGTAGGCACCATTCGTATGTTTGGTCTTTTAGTTGTAAAGTTTATCGTCTGAGATTTATTTCAGTTTGGCGTATTGATAGCGATAGTTCTGATATTGTATGACGTAGGTAGGCTTTTTCTTTTAGTAATGAAGCTTTCTTCATTCAATACTCTTTAGTATTTTGCAGTTAAATTCACTCCCCTGCTCGTTTTGTTTTACTGTTTGTGACAGTCATTGCTGTTTTGTAGTTTTTTCTTCAGTCATCAAGAGCCTTCAGCGTTTAACCCTTTCAGACCCTTATTTGTTGATTCCTGTAACCAGCGTCTGAAGTTTAGCAAGAGCAACCTAATTATCATTTTAAAATTAAATTTGACCAAATTTCCGTAAGCGTATCTTTTTCAAAAACATTTCGCAGAAAGAAAAATTATTTAGATCAAAATAGCTAAATTTACCTTGAAAGGAATGAGTAAAGTACTTCTCAGAAGTAGGAGTTTCATATCGAAAATATTCTAACTTCAAAAGAAATTGAGTACAGGAAGTGTTTGACAGGTTGAATAGAATACAATAATGGCAACTCTGATCAGTCGTCGGATCCGGTTTCCATTGTGCTAACCGATTCTGTCGATTGGAAACGTGTGAATAGTTCACTAATGTCTGTCCGAGTCGATATGTAGAGCAATATCTTCGGGATGCGTATGAAAATAGAATCTATTGTTAATAGAAAAACGTCTGCTTTATACATTGTTATCAAGAGTAGGAACGTGTGTATTTGACATTTATATATGACCTTAGGTAGAACCATAGTTAGTCCGAGATAAAAAGTCATTATTAATCGATTAGTCTATTTTAAATAATGTGTATGTGAGCAGTTCAATGTTTAATCAATGTCAAAATACGAGAACAATATCAATTCCAACTTAATTTGTAATACAATCAGATACTGGCGCCCAACGTGGTGCCATCGCCATGGATTTCTTCTATTTTTATACGTAAAATTCAAATACTCTTAGGTAATACTTGTTTCTTGCTTGATAAATGTCAAAGTAATAGAATAATATCAGTTCCATCTTAATTTGCAATACAGATGCTGGCGCCCAACGTGGTGCCACAGTCATATTGCAAGGAACAGCGTTATTGCTAATTTCGGCTACGTCGAATGGCCTCCTGATGTTATTGTGTTTTGGGCCTTTGAGTTATAGAGAAATTGACATTGATATTACAAGTAATTTTTATTGTTGAGAACGAAATAACAAAAGGTTTGACTTTTTTGGTATCTTCTTTTATATGAATATTTTTTTGAATTGTTTCTGAGTGGTGATATCTCCCAATTCCGCTTATCATCATTTTTAACATTACTCAATCAGACTATATTCGAAGCAATTCAAGATAGATCCCCAAAATCTGCAAATTCACTAGCCATTACTAACTGTCTAATTTTATAACATCTCCGACACAGATCCAGTTAGCAGAGTTCAAGTTTGGATCGTGTTAACCATCTCCAACCGTCTGAGCGGGTAGTTCGCTACTTGTCGCTTCCGAGGGTGATGTTATGCAATCGGGTCTATCTAATGCGAAGATACTTGTATCTATGTATGTCGTAAGTTATCAATGATGTACCTGCTAAGCGCATATTAAAGTAGGTCACAGAAATCCAATGCATCAGCTGTTATAAGTTTTAATGGGGTTAGTTCAAAGTCTCGTTATTAATTGTATCTATCGTTCTGGAGAGCTTTTAAATCTGTAACTTAGAACTCTTGCAGTCTTGTTCAATGTAAGTTGTTTTGTTTCTGTTGTGAAGATGAGATAATGCTGTTGTAGATGTTTTAAATCCATGTAAGGTACTCCACATGAGACTGCAATTATAATTTGACTTCGGGTGGAGGATGTTCGAGCTAAAAAATCTTTTCTATTATATAATGTGTATTTTTCCTAACATAACCTAACATACGATTTCGAAAAATGATAATATACATAGCATATTACTTAGTTTTAAGCTCAAATATAACAAGAGTATTATTAATAGTATTAATACCTATAAAAGATCATTTCAACGTATGTTAACTCCTTAAACGTGTTTATACAGTCGCTTTAATCCCTTCTATCATTCATCCCTTCCGTACCCTTCCGGCCGGCGTGTTGTCAGCGGCCACTCGGACGCCACGCGACGTGTTCAATACGCTACGTGACTGCGCGTGTCGTCACGTCACTGTCACGGCGCGTAAGTCGTATGGACGAGTGGTTGTGCCGATTTGAACTAGTACTTGTTGTGAAGAAATTTGAAGTATTAATACGCGTAATTCATTTTAGTCCACAAAGAGAGAGAGTCCAGAACTAATGAAAAGAAGAGGATGATATAAGTTTGCTAATGCCAAAGCCAAAATCTTAAAAGTTCGAGACTCAATACTCAATTTCCTGAAAACTCAATTCAATCAATACTCAATCTTAAAGTTACACCAGAAGAATCTAAAAACCAAAAGGTACTTAATCAAGAACATTTCAATAGCAAAAACTTTGAATCCCTCCGTTTGCACATTCTCACAAAGTAACCTTCATACTTATTAGTGACTCCATAGGGATAAGGACGCATAAAACAAATCGATAAGCAATACAAAAAGTACGATTAAATTCCGCGAGCGTACATGATGCGTACTCGTATCCTTCTCACCAAATCACCCGCATCAAATCCACCGAGGGATTTTTCCACGATTTAATACGCGTCATTCCATTTTGACGTCTCGAAATACTGGTAAATCCAATACGTTGCGCTGTTTATCCTCTGTATCGCCGCTACACGCAATATCATTGGAAGGATGGTGTGTTTAACGTAAAACGTTTGGTTTTATAGCGAATCGTCATGAGAAATCCGTAAACCCTGGATCTATGGGTGATTTTAAACTTAATCACGCGATAATTCGTTCGTGGAACTGTCAGAGGAAGAGATAATGATAGTGCCCCAATGCTAAGTATGAAAACAAATATAGCATTAACAGTAGGTTGTTGTGATTGGTCGAAAAGTAAAAGATGTGTTACCAAACAGCATCAATTTGTTTTATCGTATCCCAACAATCTGTCAATCGCAGTTGAGTCGTATATGGAACATGTGGAACAATAGGCTTGCACTTGCCCACAACCCTTTATATAGCCCACTGAGCCAGGTCTCTCCCCTCAACCGAGGAAGACCTGGAGCATACTCCGCTACGTTGCTCTTATGCGGGATGGTGAAGATGCGAGTGGTGCTTGCGAGTGGTGGAGGCTTGTATTTAACAAACCTGAATCAGGTAATTCTACCGCTACTTTTTTCTATGAATTCATCAATTTTATCCATAACTCAATGACAGTCCATAAAACAACAGTAGAAGCTATTATCCTATCCCCGATCTACCAATCCACCCGCGTCGAATGAATCCACCGAGAGTTTTTCCACAATTAATACGCATCATTCCATTCTGTTGCTCCACAAAATTGGGAGAGCCCGTATCTTTGAAAGGGCCTCATCAATCGGTATCTTTCGCGCTGTCATCTAGAATCTCATTACTTCTCCGATCATATTAATTCATTCGACTGGTAAAGCTTTGCGCACATTATGCTGTTCTATCTGATTTCATTGTTTATTCCGTTTGGGGGGTTTCGTAAATGATAGGACCAAAATTTCAGTGTGGTTTTAAACATTGTTGATTACATTTGATAGATATACATTAAGAGTAGGTGTAGACTTGACAAAGAATAAAAAAGAAGACCACAATAAAGGAAAGGTTAAATTTAAATGTCCCTTAAGCGAAGCTGAAATATAAAAGGTAGAATATGATCCTTAAGATTTCAAGACTTGATGATTGATTCAAGACAAGATTGTATTCATTTTAGGACTTATAAATGTATGTCCTAGACTAAACTATCAACAACTACAAGACTTCGTAGCCACCACTTAACTTACAAGGCTAGGTAGGATAAAAGAGCAAAAAAATAAATTTATAAATACATAACCTGATGATCTGATTTCAGGAGCATGCTGAAGAACTACATAAAAACTTTCCAGATATGTATAAAGACCCAAATCACAAGCCAGAACTTGCAATAGCTCTGACACCATTTATGGCACTTTGTGGGTTCAGGCCTATTACACAAATACAAGGATATCTTAAAGGTTGGTTTTATGTGTCTCAAATAACCACAAATATACTAACAGAAGCCAATGACAATATTAGATATGAGTCTTGAAAATGTTTTTTTCGTTGAAACAGTTTTCAAGCATCAGAATGATATAATTATGGAAAGCATTTATATAATAATAAAAATAAACTTTATTTTCTTTAACTGAGTAGGTATACAATTACAATAAATAGTGGCTGATGT
>DWBW01000186.1:0-12041 GCA_018231125.1 Spialia spio | reverse complement strand
AATGGAGGCTAACATTGGGTCGTATTGAGTGTGCCGGGCCTCGCTACCGGCCGCGGCGAGCGCTGCGGGACGCCGGGGTCGCGGGTGCCGGCTAATGGACTGGGCACGTCATACTTATGGGAAGGACCGCTTTGATTAACGGATTATTGAAACGGCTCTCTGGATTGTTTTAGAGTGTCGATAGGAGGGTTAATTTGTAGATACGAATGAATATACTATGTCGGATACATTATTATATTGTAGTAACTGAATAAGTAATCTTGCATCAACTTGGCACTCGAATGTCATATGGCAGTCTAAATAATTTAAAGTTTAATTTAAAGTTCTTTAAAATAGTATATGATCTTTACTGATTTCTCAAAGAACGATATCCGTTAAATAAGTCAATCACAGCAGGACAATCGAGGGCAGCCGTTACACTGTGATTTCCCGTGAGTCGTCCAGTCTCCTCCCCTCCCCCACTCTCCCCGCGCTCCACCGCGGGAATTAATCGCACTCTATTACGCCCCATACGCGTGATAGACAACCGATATACACTTTTATTATTTCATAATGCGATGTTTCTATCAGATAAAGCGATTTTCGAGCAGTCCCCAGTGGCTCCCGTGTGTGTACATTGTTATATGATTCATGGACCGATAAATTGTGTTTTTATTGTATGTACTTGTTTTTATTTATCATTGCTGTTTTGAATAAACTAAGTGCTTATTGCACAATATTTAAGTAAGTCCGAAGTAAGCTATTCGTTGGTTAAGTTAAAATTTCATATAGGCAAAATGTGAATGTGTACTTGAAGATTGTGTAATAACCCCTAAAAGAAAAACAAATTTCGCAACAGGAAAAAAGAGATCTTTTTTGCTTTTCTGCCTTTTTTTAAACGGCGGGACGGTAAACCACCAAAATGTTGACAAATAACCTCGTAGAATCACTGGAGTGATTTGTGATGATAACATTCAATATTTACGACAACGTTGTGGCTTAATATAGTTTTAAGATGAATCGTCACGTAACGAAGATAAGTTAGTGAGTCGGGGCGAAGGTCTTCCCTCTATATAAAAAGGGCTCGACGCAATAATGTGGCCAACGAGCCGTGGCTACGTGTAATGACCTTCGCTTCAGCCCCTGCCCCTGCTTCCACTATTTTGACATGGGTTTGCTCTGCTAACTAGTTGTTTGTATTTAATTGCTTCATGTTTGGGAATTCTATCCACTGACCCTAGGATGTTTCGAGTATATTAGACTGCGTTATTAAATTGAGTCGTCAAAAAAACTTTGCAATAGTTAGTTGTTTAACGGAATCGTGTATTTTACTCGTGTAACAGCTTCGTCAAAACAGAACCGCTCATGTATGATGTGCATACAAATGACTGTGTCTTCAGTCCTATCTAGTTATATGTAGTCCATACACATCATCCAGACAAGAGCTCGTGCGAATAATCCAAGCGCTACGTAGCTTGTGGCTGTGGCTCGTAGCACCGCTACGGCGTAGCGGCAACACTTCCATTTTGATAAGTTGCCGTAGCGTGTGTTGTGTTGGCCGTTATTAAACTTCAGCATGGTTGGGAATGTTCATTACAGAGCGCAGTTATTGGCGAAACGCAATTTAGACAATGTTTACTGCTGTAAAATATTGTTTATGTAAGATGTAATCTTGCCTGAAGTGCTATTGTATTAAAACAGTAATAGTTATGCAGGTTTGCATAAAGAAAAAATATTCATTCACATTTACAATTTTTTTGTTTAATTAATATATTTAGAAAAAAGCTCTTATCAGTTGTTAGTTCTTTTAACTTACTTTATTATTTAGAAGAAGATAGGAAGATGTAGGTAAACATAACTAACTAAAACAAAAGTAAAATTAAAAGTTTAATCTCTTCTCTACCTCTCCTAGTGGCCACAATGTAGTTACATTGCTCACAGGTGTCCCTGTCCGCAGACTTAGCTTAATTTACACAATTCCTGATCGTAAATACTTTTAAAATGGATTCCAATTGTGGCAATGAGCGTTATCGGAACAACAGCGGCGGCGGCGCGGGCCTCGTTACTGCGAGATAGTGCAATGGTCAAGGGAGCGAAAATGCAACGCGATCCATTGCGTGTCCGCTCGCCGCGAGCGACGAATGCCTAATATTATAAATACTAAAATTAACGACGTTTGAGAACAGTATCAGTATCATTGACATGAAAACGATTACTGCGACCCATGCAGGTACCGCACAGGCGATAGCGGCAGAAGCAAAGCAAAAAAATCGTAAGCAACACAAAGCGCTGACAAATATAAGGATGTCGTTTAAAATCTATATTTGTGATACCTTCCTTAAAAAGTCAGCAATAAGGGATTTTCAGGGGAGATTAACTACGGTCTTTACCTGTGTTTATGCGCGTCGAGCACGATCCCTTAGTTTCGGAAGGAAATGAGTTTTTTGTTGAATAGACATCTTAATAGAAATCTTAAAGGCAGGTACTTGTGTATACGTATCAACTTTTATTTATTAACTTCTTTCTTATTCAATTCGACTTTATTTCTTAGTTTCTAGAAATTGTATATAAAAATACTAAATGTAACGATTATGTGTGGTATTATGTGAGTTTCTTGTGTATAACCTGTATAAGACGCGATGAGGGTTGCAGGCTCATAAGCACTTCATACAAGACAAGGTTCACACCATAAAAAGCCCATTATTATCCCATCCCGTATCCTTATATCGACATAAAATTTTATTAATACTTCTGTATAAATATTGAATAGGTAATAAATTGTCGTATTCAGGTGAGACGTGCGGCGGCGGATACACCCGCAGACCGGCCCTTGCGGAAATTATACCACATAAACTTGCCTTAACACCTTACTCTTCTTAACGTAAAAAATTTGAATTTTCTCTATATACTCGTACGTTGCCTGGACCGATTAGCTTATGTATATTAGGTACTAGATTTATTTGCAGAATATGTTTGCATCGTATATGATAGCTAAAAATCTAAAAAATAATCAAATATTTTTTCGGTCTGCGTTTCTGTGTCACGAATAGACTGTGCAAGTACTTATGCAAACTTAATAACTTATTTTTTAAATTAATAAAACTAATGATATAAATGATTACGTGAAATTTAAATTCAAGAAACACTCGTGGTTTTCACACTTTTCTGGATAAGTATTTCCTTTTTTGTTATTACTTCAGATATAAGAAAATTAATCTTGATTTGAAGTAAATTTTACCGCAAATACATAACTTTGCCTAGTGAAGTGTACACAGCTATTTACTCCCTGTAGATTTGGACAGTCAAGGAAACGCTTTACATTTTGGCAACCCGTAGAATCGGAATCCGCCTTCAAGAAAAATGTACTAGATATAGATAAGGAAGAATAGTAATAAGCAACCTTGTCGTCTAAGAGAATTTTAAAGCCAGCTTGCGTTTCTATCTATTCTTTAGCATGTCGCTGCCGCAGGCGCCGCTGCACCAGCATTAGCATTTAAAGCGCGTTTTACGCTTTTGTTTGGAGTTGACAAATTCTACTGTATTCATCACAATCCATGCCAATATGGGCTGAATGATGTCGGTCGCTTGTAAGTTGTAATATACGGGAGATATCATAATAATTAAATGAAAGGGCTTTAGTGGGATGAATCATGTGATATCATTGATTTTACGCGATCGATTTAATTTAGATAATGCTTACATTGTCATCTGATTACTATTACTATTTCTATTCGTCGGGTAAACAGGCATTATGAATCAATTAGTCTGTGACTTCTAATCACGTAGAACGTTTCTGTGATTCTCATTTTATATTAATTGCTTGTTTAATATCTAGAGAATATTATTATAATTTCAAACGATTTTGTATTCATTTAAATATAGGTATTTAAATATGAGTATGGGGGTGAGCATGATTGTGAGCAGCGTTTGCGGCATCAATGAGACAAGTGTGTCTGTGTCACGTCCCGGCCTTTATTGGAATTCCCCGTCAAGAAGTGATCGCTGCGCGACAGCGCCTTTGTACTGTGCGGAGCTCTCTTCGCTAGCACATTATAAAATTGGAAATTTCCTCAATTATTATCCAGGAATTTAAAAAATATAAATAGGTGAATATTTGTTAACTTTCACATTTGTTCATCGTTTCTTTATTGTATTCTTTCTGATTATGTTCACAATGCAACATATATTATTCACAATGACACGTTACATTTTTTTAAATTATTCATGTGTACTTTTCTAACTTAATTATTATATAGGTCTTATGTAAAGTATTAGAAAAAACTTATACTTAAATATAACAAAATTGTGTCGTGATCGTGTATAAGAGGTTCGCACTTAAATGCTTTTTAAGTTTTCTTGTGTATTTTCCAGCGCATGTTTTGTGCTTGTACTTTTAAGTTGGAAGGAACAAAAAGGCGAATGTGAAAAGCATTTTAATACGTGAAACGGGTAGCTTTCTTCGTCGTTAATGTGCTTTGAACTTCCAGAAAATACAGGAAAGTTCGTTAAGCGTGCTCCGCTTTACAACCTTGTGAATATAAATTATCATATTAATAGTCGGGGAGTGTAAATAAAATAAATGCAAATTTTTGTAATTGTAAAGACGGAGAAAAAAATGTGTAATTTTAAATTTACAGCAATCAGCTCAGTCCGTGATTCATAAAGTATCTACATATTATAGAATGTACATAGTACATACTAGATACATAATTGTTTACATAGAACATTTAGATACCAGCTACTGGTCATTCGGAATCAGAAGGGGGTTAAGTATAAATACATTGGATATCTTCGTATAAAATACGAGCATTTTTGAAAGGCGAGGTAAATTTCATGTAGCAAGTATGAATGGAGCCAACAGTTTATCTACGCCAGAGATATGAAACGCTGCTTATGACGACATCCGGAATTGAGCGAAGCACATACTAGGGAAACGGCTTTCTCTGTCATTTAATATACTTTAGAGCTAAGTAAGAGGTTCGTCTCTCACGTCGGGAGTCGCCGCCTCGCGCCGGGACGTTGGCCACGCGTCTTTGCAGTAACAAAGTCACTTCGTATTCACTAGGCAGGAGGCCAGTTCGCAGAAAGGGGGCCAGTTGCTTCTGCCGATTGACTATAAAAACGCACCTGACAAATCGTTATTATCATGCTTTTTATACGTATAGCTAGAAAAAAATTAGATAATCTATTTTAATTGGTTAAGGCACTACAACTGATTTTCCTTGATTCATGGCAGAGTAAAAGTTCGAAAGACCGTTGTAATGTTGGTACTTCAAAGGCTGCCATAGACCGGGAAAAAAGCTCACACAAAAACTCTCGGTAATCTTTTAGTTTGTAGATGTATGTATGTAGAGTAGAGACTTATATGTAGAGTCTCATCAAATAGTTTAAAAATATCTGTTTATGTTTCGTCTACTGCGATTGAAATTGTAAAAAACTAAGCGTTAGGTATCTCACATGAATAATAGCATTAGCATTAAAAGAGAATTTTCAACATCTTTACCTTCTAAGCCATCATTTATCTTACGGCATGTAGCATCTTGGCTTATAGGTAAACTTGGCGATATGCCAGCAACTATTAAGTAAACAATAACTAGTAGTAGTAACTATTTCTAGCATTTGTTTTTACTACTAGTCTAGTAAAACTAAACTTGAAGCCAATACGAGTTTATTATTTAAAAAAATACTCTAGCATTGACTGATGTAGGTACTACTTTAAGGATGGCTACGAGGCATCTTTTAAATGCACGATATCATGAATATTGCCCATCACTTCAGTCTGATAATTCCGTAAATTTTCAAGGTGTTCCGACCAAAATATTTCATTCAATCTTTAAGCGATGTTATTCCGAGTGATACGTTGCATAACAGAATACATTATTGTATGACACAATAGTACGGATTCGGTGCAGTAAGCTGCAAGTTCCATTAGCAATTCAAGACACAATAGCCGGTGACTGAAGCCCAATCAGCCGTACTAAGCCTGCGGTGGTGCGCCGGTGCGTCACGCGCCGCTGGCCAGCAAGACGCTCTCACCGGCTGGACAATCGCCAGTGGCCATTAGCACGATGTGTTTTGTGGTGGACGGAATGGTTAGCTGTATCGTTGTCGATGCAGTTGAAGCCTGACAGATGATTGGTAAAACTGTAGTTCATTAGTTTTTTCACTTTGTATATTTATATATTCTATATTGTAGAAATTGTTACGACTATTTCTATTAGTAAAAATATTGTTCTTTTATAATTATGTAGGTACTTACTTATGTAGGTACATACTTTTATAATTATGTAGGTAGGTTTTATAATTATGTACATGATTAAACACCATGGTCAATGTGTGGTGTATACAAATAATATGATCATTCAATTTTAAATTGGTATACCAGTCTTGTTTTTATAAAATACTCTTATTTCAGTAACATAATGGCGGATGTTATTGTTGAAATAAATCTTAAGCCCATATTCAACAACTTCTAGAATCATCATTAAATTACAGATTCAATGTCACACCGTCGCACTTACACGGCGACTGATAGCGTTTTAATACGTAGTCAGTAGCAATAATTCATACAGCATAAGCGATGACAGGGTATTATAGCATTTGGCTCCGTGCCAGTTGTTGGCGGACGTCGCAACCACCACATAAATACCGACACCGAGGGTTGCGAGCCACTGCCCGTACTTAAGCACTACTCATCGAACCTACAAAATCTTGTGCATAAATTTCCAAGTGATACTAACCGGGTGCACTCTTTTCAAAGATGGCTCTCTATATTTTCAAACTTTATTTAAAAGAGCGAAGTTACGACAATAGTTTATAGTTTCAATTCAACAAGTAAAGTGCACGTGCGCATAGCGTAGCAAAATGATTATCGCCACGATGAAGAAGAGAGAAATATACGACGCAACGTGCGCGGACTGCCGCTGTTACTGGCGAGGGAGCAAGCTCAAAAGTCTGAAAATATTTGTGAAAATTCCATACAGTCTCATTCTTTACATCTACTAAAAATTTATAATAGTCTGAGGGCAACAAGGGCAATAAATATATTTGTTTTATTTCATTACTAACTACATCAATTATTACTAGCTCCATTTTGGAAATGCAGGTAGGTAATATTATATCATGTTGCTAAAGAAATGAACTGAGTAACATTGTATTTAACGCTATAAATCAACTAAAGAATCTCAAGAAATGTCAAAAAGATAAAATCTAACAGATCCTCAACAGCTTTTGTAAAATTGTCATGACTTATGTGCTATATAAAAAACGTACGAGTTAAATTCCGAGTGAATATTACTTTCAGTGCAATAAACGAGTATGAAACTGCAGCAAGCGCACAACGCAACAATACTGCTGTTCTCATTCATACAAGTGGCTGCACAATAATAATATACTCATAGTCATGCATACACAAATATCTCTTAAACTGTGCATTACTTTAACATTATGCAAGGATATTCGATTTTTTTTTAATGCACGTGTAAGAACTGAGGAGTGATTTAGAATATATTAATATTAAAAGGAGCTTGAGGCTAGATGCAATAAACAGGGGATCCTTTTACGATATGTTGCACGCTGTGATGGCTTTGGAGATAATTTACATACTTATAATAACATACATTGACACTAACTTCATATTATTATAATCTGAACTTGCTGCGTAGCCGTGTAACATACAGCATCGCTACAAATGAGCTCTCTAAATTCGAATTGTCATATTCAAATTTGAATTCATATATTTAAATATTTTTTATTTGTAATTAAAGTGGTCACACTTTAATTTTACCATCGATTCCTGAGTAGATGTTGTTTGTGTTTATAATTTGCTAAACTGATTTATATAAGAGGGTTATGATTTTTTTGTAAAGTGGCTGAGTGTCATATTCAAACTTGTAATGTGTCTTCTACAAATTTTAAGTAGATACTTCGACTATGTAAAACGAGTTATTTTACCGCCATAAGAGCACTCCTTTCTTTGAAATAATAGGGTAACATCGCATTAAAATGAGTTAAATGAGATGAGTGTGTAAGAACAAATGAAGGTATGTCTATCTAGGTACGTGCACCGTTACACCCGTCAAATGGAACGTCTCCTAAACAATGACTCCGGCGGGTATACCTGGTGAAAACGGGTCATGGACCCATTGCCTGTCTATTGTGGTTTTTGCTTGCGCGGTTCGAATCCTTTTTGCTGACAAGCTAGCTCCAAACGTGACCCTTTGACATTCAATTGAATAACTAGGACTTTCTTACGAGAATGTTACGGGTTCTGTGTTGAACTTTTTTACTTCACTACAGAAATTAGGATGGTGGTTGTACGGTATGAGATAATTATTACTTATCAAATTATTTTAAATGTTGCGCGTCTAAATAAATTTGTTATTTAAACCTTAAACTTCTGTGCTATGCAACTCACCTATACTTATCTATACTTCAATGCCATGAACAAAACTATGACTTAGTCTTTCAAGTTGTCATTTTAACTCTATTATACTGCTGAGTATTCTCTTCTTCCTATCGTCAACCCCATTAGTTTTAGGCAATTTTCTACCACGTAAAATTATTACGAGTATAAGATGCGTACACGTATTCAATGCTAAATTGAAGTTGATCTGTCTAATCTCTTAAATTCTTTAATTCTATTACAGCGTCGCCAGCCTTTCAGCCTAAATTATTTAGAGAGTACGCCAACGTGTATTGGATCTACTTAATCAGATTACTACTTACTATTTAATTACATTATGGCCGTCTGTAGACTGTAGACAAAGTCTGTCTAATGTCGACACTGAGTAAGCAATCCTACAAAAGCTAGAAGCAAACCTACAATCTTTCAGAAATTGAGTGGAACTATGCGCCTAGAGACCTAGAACACAGACAGAGACGGGGTTAATCACATTACACTAGTTTTACTAGAACCGATGATAACGTAGCGGTTTGAATTTCAGCTTTCCGCTTCACGGGATCCTCAATAAGAACACGCATTTGATTAATTTATGGGCGTATTTCAAAATAGGGTCTCGGAATTGTGCGGTGCTTCTTCAGTAAGATTATAACAAGTAAATATTACAAGATAAAGTACGTTATAATTTTAGTATCGCATATGAAATAAAATAGTTTTAGTTACAAATCCTTTTATATTTTTAAAAACCATAAAGATATATCATAACTCTGACATGAAAAAGATTGAATAATTTGACATGCAATATTATCAATAATAAAGTAAATAAATTCATCACAAAAGATAATATATCGACTGAATCCGGATCTATTGCGACTGCGAAATACATGAAGCGCTAAGCTTAGAACCTTAAGCTTTTCAGCAAGTAAGTATGAGGAGGGCCTACAAGTTGTCTTCAAGGCCGGAGTTAATCCCCGGCTCTTTCACAATTCTGATAAGTTCTTTTAGATCGATATGTCGTATCTGAATGTAAGGGTTTCGTATTATTTCTTTCAGGTATACATGTGTTGTATGTTAGTGTATTTGAACAATGAAGTTGGTTAATTTGAATACAATATGAATTACCATCTATCCTTTTTAATTATTTGGTCTGGCGATAATTATTATCAACCTTGTACCACGTCCTTCATATAAGTATTAGTTTGTAAAATTGTTGTAAGTACAATAAGATTTATTCACTGTTACAGCGTAATACCTACTATATAACCATAAATGACATTTGTTCAGTTAGGCTCTACTCTCGCGACTATACCATGGACAATTCCTGTTCTATTTTCCAATCAAATTAAACCCTATTTCAATACAATTATCCAGAAGTTATAATAATATATTCCTGGAAGTGTTCCTTGATGTATGTTCCCGCAGGCAAGTCGTGGATTGAGTGACGTCTGTATGAAGGCGGTGGCGGTGACGGTGACGGCCTCCGCTGAATATTCATGAGGCTCACGAGAGGCAGCACGTGACACGTGATTAGCTCTATTTTTGCTAAGATCCACATCGAAGAGGCGGAGTACGATGTACCAGTATATTACGGTTGCTTAAGAGTTTAGTGAACTTATGAGAGATAGGTGGTTGTGGAGTATTTTTGCAAAATCCTGATGAGCGAAAATAATGTTAATTCAAAAAGCTCCCATACGCACGTAAACTAATTCTTTTTCTAGTCTTAATGCTATAACAATCCAAGGTCAATTAGTAAATACACAAACCGCTAAGTAAATATCATTTACCATACCTACACTTTGTTATTAGTGTGTTACCGACAATAATCAGTGGTAATGTGCTGTGAATATTCACGCGAGTATGTCGCGGGATATTTGTGTGACGCGATAGTAGGTCACATCCATGATACAGTACGTTTGTAACACACGCTGAAACGATGCTCATTTTGTGTGGTATGCAAAACTAATATCTTTACTAATATACCTACCTACAGCTCCAGTTAGGTAAATGTAAGTAATTTAATAGCTAGGTCATTTTTTAAATTTAAGTATTCGTTATTTCGGTGTAAGTACTGTTATCCACAAGACTAAACACTTACGTATAAGAATAATTTACTTCGTTGTTAATATTGTTAATTATTTTAGGGGTTCTTAAGACTTCTGTATTACAACCTCAATTTATATTTTGAGCACGCCATAATATCTAGCAGATAGTTGATTGTCAGAGCGTCGCACTTAATATTCAGGAAAACGTAGCTTACCCTGTAACACGATGGAAATTAGCTCGAGGTACATTTATAACGAAGATTATGAATATTTCGAAGCCTGTGAATTACACTCAATTTGAATCAGATAATGCCATTAATAATGCTTCACAATCGTAATTTGTAGTTTCACACAAGGATTCTCTTTGTTGTAGGTATCACGGTCACACACATACACGCCATTAATTTTATTAGTACCTACTACGAATACATTATTATTATAGTACAGGTACAGAAGACTCACTCCGAAAAATCATTTTAAAAATATCGGCTAAAAATAATAAAGATCAATTCTGGTCGCAAAGTGCTGCTGACCTACTATCGCGCAACTCTACCTTTTGTGACAACTTATTTTAATGTTTCTGTTAGCCATGAAATTGGCTGTGTTAATGACAGGTGCTAAATGCAATCATCGGTGTCGTAGGTATTGAATAGGTACACGTGATTTTCGTGACACGTGACATGAGTGTTGATAGCCGGCAGTGGCGTCGCCAGCGCAAGCCACTTAGAGTGCCGCTTTATCTACTTTGTGTTAGGGTGTTTGATGAAAATGCTCTCGCCTTGTTTTGTAGGCTTTTGTCTGTATTGAGTGAAAAAATGAGAACATGTACGTTGGCACTTACTTACCTTTACTTGGCTACACAACTTGTTACGAGAACAAATTACAAGTCAGAGCGATATATGCGTGAGTGTGAGCTTAGTGTTATGTGTTTGTTGTTTGTAATCTTAGTCCGGGAAACAACAAGGCCTGACGATAATTTTAAGTAGTTCGTAATAGGTGCATGACTTTCATATCATTGCTGATTGATAGGTACCATAAGTCATTCAACTTTTTAAAATCTTTACGTAGTTTTTTCATTGCTAATTATATCTTCTATCTATCGACAATGCTTGGTTTCTTGACCTCTTTTTATTATAACAAATACTAAATCTGATTGAAAGGATCAAATAATGGTTGAAAACTGTTTACTGATAGCATTTAAAAAACAATGGTTGAAGGCTTAAAAGTACATTGTTAGGCTTGGTTTAATTCCCGCGCAGATAGTTTCGCTAAAAACATTATGATTCACTCGCGACGCTGAATGCACCGCGTCCGTAGCATCTGAAACTGAAAAAATCTCGGCAAAAACACGGTTAAACCTCTAAATGAATTTCAAAGTCGAAATAAAGCGTAATCGTAAAGAGTTCTCAAAATACAGGATATTTCGTAAATTGACGCAAATGCTCAACCACGTTGGATTGTGGGGTTTTAAAGGATATTTTTCAGTGCACGTATTTTGCGAGTGCTTTGCTATATTAATGCTATTTGAATTTTTATTAAATTTTGAGTCGACTTATTACGTTTCGTAAACTGCATTACAATTGAAAAGTATTTCATGTTTTGAAATCGCAATTTTTTTC
>DWBW01000185.1:0-12041 GCA_018231125.1 Spialia spio | reverse complement strand
ATATTTTTAGAATTTATTAACTTTACATGAAATATCCCTAGACGGTGTTGAGGTGTGTAGAATACTACTAATCTAATTGTAATTTGGACAACATTTACTACAAGAAAACATTTGTGTCAAAATATTAAAAAAATATTTTTATTTAAATAATCTTTCCATCCAATAGAACAGCTCTGTCTTCGTGGCCCCACAAAAAGGTGTGTGTACCCTTTTTCCTTTTTTTGTTATTAGATACAAACGGACATTTTGTTCGTCAGCGCTCGGATTTATCTGTATCGGGACATCTCCAAAAAGGGCTATAAGTGTTGTAAGCGATGATGACAGCTCCTCTCGAAATTCATTCACACGTAATATGATAAAGACGTCTAATCACTGATAAAATATCTCATAGACGCATAATGCAGGTGATGTGCACATTTTTTTGCTTTTTTAGGTGTCAATGCAAATTTAGTTAGTAGTAATTAATCAAAAAATCAGTTACTGAGTGATGACCCTTCATATTCCAATTGTTTCATAGTATCGGATAAGTTTCCATTACGATATACAGCTCCAAACATAATTTATTAATTGCAAGTCGAATTAAGCAATATTCTGCCTGCAAAGCTTTAGAATTGGAATTATTATTAATAGCCGGTAATAAATTTGTTACGCGATAATTTCCATGCCAGAAGCATCGTGAAATTGATCATATTTTATATTATTTGCCGACTTACAATCCCCAAACACGAGTCATTGTTTCCACCCTACATGTTTAGTTTTTTCTGAATCATCTTCGTGCTGTTTGTTGATTTTTGTGGTCTATTTTACAGATGAAAGCGGAGTCTGTTGGAAATTTCTTAGCTTACACTTTCATTAATAAATTAACTTGAGTTAAAAATGTTAAAATTTATGGGCTATAGGTACTTCAAATTTTTAGATTGGGTTTTTTATTTTTGGTACATAGATGTCTTGTAAAACTCGTTAAAAACAGTTCGAATTATTCAGACTGTAGGTACCTACGTCATACTTAAAAATATTTTATTATATATAACATGTAGCATATTTATAGCTTATGAGTGAGATAAATTGCAACCCCTAATTTCTTACATTTGCGCCGGACCCCATTTGCAAGTGTTTAGCTGACGTTAAAATATTAACGTAAGGGGTTGACGTGTTTGTCGATTGTTAAAACTCGAGGACTGTTTGCTTTCATTCTCCCATTTTTATTTGGTGAAGAGCAAATTGTAGTTAGGTGAAATGATGGTATTGTGTTGCTTTACGGAGAACTTTTTCGCTTGATAATTGCGCGTTCGGTATCCCCTAGGCGTGCGGGGATCCGGTCAATTTTGTGGGAAGTTGACACTCGCGTTTTTGATTTATGTCTATCAACACTTGCCGATTAAAAAAAGATAACTGACACCGCTCGGCAACCATGTCATTACGTTTTTTCGGGAATTAAAACACCTTTCTTCATTTTCAGTTATTCTCTATATGAGCTTTTCTTAAATGATTAGTCCTATCGCTCTCCTATATCTATTTAGGTACAATGGGTATATTTGTACCTACTATTTAAATTTTGCGCGCAACAGCCGTACCGAATTATTTATACACGCGAACTGGTTACAACGGTCACATATTGAGAATATTTAAATCATTGATACCACTTTCAGTTTACATTATCTGTTCTAAAAATATAAAAATTTCAAACATAAAGTGAGGTACGTACTGGTACTAGCATTAATTAATAGCATTAATTTCACAGACGTTTTTAAAGATTGTAAAGTAAATAAATCATTAACAGTAACTTTGTGGACGCGCCAGTAAGCCCCGTCCCTAAGGGCTGTCTCGCTAGGTAGCCCCTAATTGGCGAAGGGTGGCCAGGGGATGATCATTGACATATGCTCCAGCCTCCCTACTGTTTGAAACATCATTATCTCCAATCAATCTGACTGTATGTCCCTACATTAAACAATTGTCTGTCCAGTTATTTGTTAGTCCTTATTTATTTATAAAAGTTGTTTCAATAGGTTTCCTCGTACCTCCTATGAGCTGTGTTCCTTTCTCAAGTGCAACGTTGTTACATATTATCAAACCTTCATGGACACAACTATGTTTTTTCTGAGGTTTTTGTAAGGTTGAGTCCGACCAAAAAGATTACGTGATTACTGCAAAGTTTTGCTAAGAAATAAATAACATAATGAAAAATGAGAATGCATGATCGTGATTTACATCATTTTACAAAAACAAAAAGGTTGAGTAATAATATGTTCATTAATAAATCCGATATACAAAAACTGTGTCCAAATAAACCGAAACAATTACCAGTCCTCAAGTAATTAAATGACGTTGATTAAAATACGTACTGCAATGGAAAGCAAAACCCGAATGATCATAATTATTGCAGTAATAAATAAAGACTGCCGGTGACAGCGGGGAAAGCTCTGAGTATTTTTAATTGTAATCATTAAACACTATAAAATTTTCACAGAAAAGATTATGGAAACTGATGGGAAAATATTACAAATTTGTATTTAAATATCTTATACCTTAATACCTTACACTTTGCCCATGTTATACTGTATGTTTAATTTTTTATTTCATACAAACTACAAAGTTGCAATGAGTTAATGAAATATTCACTTAACTTTTTATTGAGACTGTTTTTAACGCCAAATGTACCTCAATATCCCCTTTGCGTGATAACTGAGACAATGAAATAAGAGAATAAAAATCATTTTATTCTGCCATGGATATAATTCTTAGTTTAGCGCAAATAAACAATAGGCATGCCGAATCAATGTGGAAAAAACAACGAGTTTACAATGAATATAATAAGGGACAACAACACCCCAGTCATTGTCCCAAAATCACATAAGGGCCATTACACGAATAAACAACATACGTCACCAGGACGCTGTTGTATAAAGCACGAGCAAATACACAGTTACAGAACTGATGAGAATCGGAGGTGAGAGACCGATGAGATTCGTTTTCGTTTTCTTACTGCCACTTTACATTTATAATCGGTTTTTAAATTCGTAGTCAAAACCTCCCGAATTATAAATAGTAGGTAGGTATACTAATTGAGTTAATAAAGATCACCTGAGAAATATGTATCTTTAAAGATTTTATTATTAAACTGAAATCTAATCTAAAGACGATAATTTTGAATTTTATTTTGAATTTGACTTGGAAAATAATAGTTCAGTTTTAGTTTACTATTCTGCAGTTGTAATATTGGATGGAGTCATAAGATCATGTCGTCACTCGTTAGCACGGAGACCGGAGTCTAAAGCGGGTTGCACACTGCGCAATTTGCCACTAATGAAGTTATTGTCGCGACACCGACACATGCACTCTAATCGGGTAATTGTTCCATTCACTGAGCTCAACCCTAGCGTTTTAATTTTATGGTATTCGCCGCCCGATATCATAATCATCGAGTTTGAAATATTGCTTGTCAATTTGTGTTTGCTGGCGTGGTAATGATGTCAGTTGGCTTTATTGCGCGCTTCCGAGTCTCGTTACAGAACAAACATCGTTATCATTAATGGTATATAGTGTGATTGTGATTGTAAAGTTGTTCAGTTCGTGAGCCTGTAATTGAATTATAGTCATGAGTCGCGCTCTCTTGCTTTTCTCATTCGTGTAATGGCCTCGGCAGCAATAAAAACCAATCCAAGACAGTTACAGTTGTTCCAAAGAGGCACTTTTTAATAGAGAACTTCGTCGCTCGCTACACTATAAATTTATTGCGTTAACAGTAAAAAAACATCGGTAATGATAAGAATAGGCAGGCAGGTAATGTTTTTATCTCTATCTCTATGTAACTTTCGGAGTGGGTCTTTGTGGAGCGATCCGTTATCAGTTATCAATTGACGGACAGTAAGGGCTGTCACAAAATGGGCCTGCGACAGGTGTGCGATCAAAATGTTGTAATCTTATTTGGGTGTATCATAAGTTACGGGGGTTGCATGTATTGTGGGGCATGCACCATCTGAGCACATTATCGTGGCAGTCAAGTATCGAGCAGATTGTCCAATGCAAAGGGAGGGATTAACCCGTCAAAATTGCCCCTTACTTATCCGTACCAGGAATATACAATGAGATTATCTTTCGTATTTTGTATTAAATACAGTTTGTTGCACGTTTTAAAATTGGGTTGTAATTAATAAAAAGGTATAAAAAATGTAATAATACCTGTCCTTATAAATGTTACTTAATTTTTTTTGTTTTTACCAACACCGCGCTTAAGTTATATTAGTATTTTTTGTATACCTATCAAGGTATAAATTTTAAGCACGCAATGTCACGGAGATGTCAACAAAGGACTTTTAGGGCAGAGGAAGAAACAATTGTTTTTTAATACGAGGTAGTTAACTGCAGACTATTATTAAGTTTTGGTAGGTAGGTATTATAATATTGTTATACATACCGTTAAGAACCTACCTAAGTAATAAATGAAAATATTATATTATTATATTAATAATTACAAGTAGGTGCCTATTTATACTTAGTACCAACGTAAAAAAATTGATACTAAATATGTAAGTGTCTAATTTAAGATATCAAAAAATATTTTCATTGTGTTCCCTTGAGGCGTGAAACAGTTGCTGGCTCTGCATTGACGCCTATTATCCACCTGCTTTCGAACTTCGCCGATCGACGTTGAAATTCGGGTCGGGTTCGACCTACCTATATCTCAACAGTGCGCAAGCCATATTCGCTTGTCTTTGAGAGTTAGAAAACAAATTGTAATAAGTATGTAGTAATGAAAAGTAAGTATTGAAAAAGCCCGATATTTATATGAGTCTAATTAGCTAAGATATGAACGAGATAATAGTAGTAGTAATAAGGAACGTATGTAGTAGTAATAAGGAACAGTTGTTATTTAGGTATACGGGTAAGTATATAGGTACATAACCTAGCGGTCATATACAAGATACTCAATACTGACCTCCTTTTGGCTTCATCGTAGTCTAGTAGAACTGAACTGACTGAATGGTAACTGGTCTATTTAGGTTTCAATCTTCGTTTTAACGTTATTTTTATTATTAGCGCACTCCCACATATTTTTCACTAATTCGTAAGCGTTAATAATCAAATAAAAATGCATCTTGGCTAGGTCCATTGATCGGTTGGGTGCCCTAATTGTCCACCTGCTCTGAATACCGTCGATGGACGTTGATAGTTGATTCGACTTAAATTTAAAATACAATGTGCATTGGGCCGCTCGGCTCTCTCCCCTCATGAATTCAGTATAGGGTAGGTATTATTGATTAGTAGATAAAAGTAACTATAATCTATTTTTATTTTCGATCAATCATTTATTTGAAAGAACATAGATTTGGTACAATTTTATCTTTATTTTATTCCACAATGTCAGGCATGCAAATAATTTGATAATAGCACTATCTTTATTCATCACCTGACAAAAAAATTGGTGTAATTTAAGTAATCATGAGTTTAATAAAAATATTAAAAGGGTTCGCTGCTATTAATTAATCTTACGATTGTCAACCAATCAAGTGGCTGACTGCAACTTCTTAGTACCTACTCGTTGACGCATGCACAAAGTACGCCATCACCACACGTGACCGGTTGACAGTGCGTAATAGCATAAAACTCCACGGACCGAGGACAATGCATCAAAATAGTATCTAACTGTCCTGGTTATTGATAAAATTATGTTTATTATAAGTTGGTACAATGCACCTGGTATAAAAGCTTGCGTATGAAATAAAATGTAAAAAATATTTTCTACTTTCTAGATCAATGACCTAAACCGTGTTTTTGTAGTTTTTTAAATTGCAATTTTTATACAAACTTTTACATTATTTATTGTCATTTTAAAAAGTGAAATTGCAGTCTGGCTATAATGACATTGTTATTAGTAATATCTACTATTTTCACAAGACGTGCGTGTAGGATGAGTACATAGAGTGGTTTTAAAAAACCTGCTAAAGGATTTCTTTAAACTGGAGAATTATCGCATGAAAAATTTTGTAATACAAATTCCATTTTTATTATTAAGTAAGATGTTAAGGTTATAAAACAAAGCGAGAATAAAGTCTGTCTTTTATTCGAGGAGACTATAGAACGGTGCTTAAATAGGGGTCCGTATTCAAAAATGCAACGTCACCGGCCAGCCTGCAATCATGGCCTCCTCAAGATAATTCCATTCGTTCATAATTTGTAGTTAACAAAAAACCAAGACTCTCCAATCATATAATTATGTGTGTTTTCTACGAGTGTGAAATGACTAGTTCAATAGGGCTTTCCGGGGCTGTTTCGAGGGCATTTAATAAAATACAAATCATTGCAAAAGAAACGTAACTTTGGTCGGCTTTACTTGTTTTTAACGAATGATAGTTATGTAATTTTAAGTTTGAGAGCGTCATCGTCGTCATGCTCCACCGTTCACCTTGGGATGATTTTATAAAAATTACCTACTTGAGTTAGGTATTAATATCTAGGTACCGCTTCAGAATTAGGGACCAGTTTTACCGATTTCTGACAGAATCCCTGATAATAAGGTATTACCTGGTCTAACACCTACTTTATTCAGGTGTTATTAACACACATGAGAAAGACATTGGGTAGTTCCGTGGTACCTATTATAATTAACACTTAACATTAAATTCAGTTTTATTTATTTTAACAGGCCGCTTTCATTTAAGTACTTGCTTGACTTAAGTCGTGATTGTCGTGAATCGGCTAGGTACGAATTGAATGATTGCGACACACCTAACCTAACCTATGTTTCAGAGAGTACCGTTGCACCTTATCTTGCATTTTTATTTCCAGGTGTGCTATATAAACAGAATCCTGATGATCTAGCCGACCAGGGTGATTTAGTGGCGGGCGCTCGCGTACCGCGTATACTCGCCGTATCGCGACTTCATCGCACCGCACCGCACGTCGGCCGCAACGATAGCGCGGTACGTGCGACTGATATTTCGCTTTTTGTGGGAATAAAATTGTTTTCTATTGTCTTGAATTAGCGCTGTATAAACAGAAAGCGAGCCGGAAACTGCGTCCCGCTGTGTGGTTTCCGAAGGGCTTTGCAATGCTCCGTTTAGAACTGCATATAGAACTTGCAGCGGTTTCTAAATGGTTTGTTTACTTTATACGTATACCTATATTAAGGTCGTCTTATAATGATTTCTTTGTATTGTTTACGTGGCAATTTTTTTGTATTTGTGTCTTTTGATTCACTATTTTTTGATTTCTTTTTAAAAGCATGCGGTATCTTGAAGACAAGACAGGACAAGACAAGAAAATGGGCACTCAACTCTTTATCTTCTGTGACTAGGAAATAAAGATTTTTAAAATCCCAAGAATCCTAATCTTTGTGATACCTACTTAGCTTGTGAGATGGATTATTAATATTTATAACCAATCAATCATCCTGCTCTTTGTTCGAATCCTGTCACGGAAGCCTACAGATTATGAAGCTATGGACACAGAGTCCCAAAACAATTTCGTCAACCGACAACAACTGAAAACATATCCATTGTAAAATCATAATGGCGACGGTAAATAACGGAGACTACCAGTCTTACAGCTACAAAGCCGATGTCGAAGCGGTCAGAATGTTACGTGATTGCTCCTTGTTCTTTTACAATTTATTAACAAAAGATGCAACCTGCAACGCATAAGTGATAAGCTTTTATTTCATTGGAATAGGCATTTTTTTTTTGCTTTTTTGTTTGTTTTTTCATAACCAAGGACTAAAAACGAAACCCTATAGACTAAAAAGTATAGTGACGTGATGAAAGGGTTTGCCGAAATATCTCAACAGAATATAGTGAAGGTGGACTTTTCAAAAATCTGAATTTTATAGATAGTACGGGCCCTACGTACGCGTGTCTAAGATGTACAATCTACAATTGCATCGCTAATTGCATTGGAATAACTGGCAATATGAGATCTGAATAAAAATCTGATTACCTATCACAAATGACGAAGTGATAACTTGTAACAGAGAGCTATAGAAACGGTTAAAATCTAAATACCATTTGGTAAGCTTCCCACTTGGTAAACCTTACTTCAAAATTTTTATTTCTTTACAAAATATTTCTTTCAGAAACTGCACAAAAACAAAACACGATCTAGCTGTAAAGCCCGTACCGCTTGTAGCATTGGACCAACTGGCAATATGAGATGTGAGTCCGATTGAATATCACAAATGAAGACGTGTCGGGCTCGAACAAGTGGCGGCGGGCCGGTCATTTATCAGCGCCCGACGAATATGACAGACGCTGACGGGACTTAAAGCCACTGGATTCGACACTGAATTTTAATTGTGGCCATATTTTATAAAGCACTATTGAACTGACATAACATATTATAATATAGGTAAGTAGGTATATCTCGAAGATTGAAATTTGAGGAATGTGTTGCCTACTTTTGTAAAAATGAAAGTTTGTTTGATCCTGGGTCCTGCTGAACTGGGTCCATGCTGAGTGCAGTTTTTTTTGTGAGTTGCAGATTTTTCTTACTATCTACTTAAGGAGGTATTTTAGGTTCAGATCAATCGCATGGATAATAATATAATTGTATAGATAATTAAGTAACTCTTTTGTAAAAACGCTTTTTCTCTGCAGGCGTCTGAATAAAAAGACTTTCCTAGTATTTTTTGAATCAGGGTTGACGAAATTCTGATTCTGATTTTATACCTGTTTTGATAGAAAAAAAAGGTTTAAATCATGCGTGATGCCTTTGATTTAATTGATTCATCAAAAATACCTATCTAAACAGAATCCTTTTATAAGTAAGTCGGCACTTATAATTATTACTATAAAACAAATACCTACCTCTTATAAATACATAAAGCACCAGCACGTAATTTTACGCAATTCAACGTAAACGCTTATTGTTGAGTAGGTTAGTTCACTCTTTCACACTTTCCTCCTGAAAAACCGCCTACACTCGAAGAAGACTGTAGTGGGAGTAAACGACATTGACCTACTGTTTACATCTGTCACAAATTGAGTTGCTATGCCGTCTTTAAAAAGCCTTCAATCAGTTTATTGAACTTGGACCTTGCGATCGCTGTATTGTTATCTACGTTACTAAGAATAGGTCGGTACTTACCTGCCTACATTGTTTTGTATTTATTTTTGTAACTGTATTACGTATTTATTGCACACACTTTTATACACTTTAAAAACTTTAATAATAGAAACTGTACCAATGTTATCACCACTTTTTTAACCTATCTTCCTAATTACCCTAAATTAATTCCCGTTTTTCAATTAAACTGTATTAGTAATATTATGCTGCATCGCATAAAGTTTCTATAAAGTAGTTTTGATTAGAGATTAAGAGATATATGTATGTAAACATAATTAGATTACGTCGTTATTATTTATTAAGCATGTTTTGAAGCCATCGTCGATGGGAACACCTGTTTCCGTTGCTTCCTTGCTGGGGTAATTGGTCAAAAGCTTATAAAGCATGTCATTCGAGAATGTTAACAGTTTACGTTAAGTTGTATTGATTTAAATTCATTACAGCCAACTGATATAATGATGACGTAATAAATGATAGTATAGGCTTCACACGACCTATTTTTTTTACGACTATAATTTATTTTAGTTAGAGGCATATATCTCACACACGGTTGCCTGATCCCATAGTAAGCAGAAAATGCGTCATGGTAATCAGACAACTGATACATATACATATATGCCTACTTTTTAAATATACTTATATACAAAGATATTTCACAATCAGACACAAAATAAACATTCATGCTCATTACACAATCATTTGTTTTGGGTGGGAATCGAACCCACAACTACTAGACCAACCGATCAATGACCTTATTAATTTTACACGGATTGTGTTGAATCATTTATCATTTACCTTATCATTACACTAAGGGACGAGTTTAGCACTTAACTCGTTCCCTACGTGTGCTTTAAGTTCTATCTTAGATATAAATCTCAGGAACTATTAAAGTACCTACATGTAGCGCAAATACGTTCGTTTTTCATCACTAAAAACCTACTAATTTCTTATTAACATATGGCATAAAAGGTATAAGGGATATAGCATAAAATGTAGGATAATTATTTATCTATGTATAAATTTGTATTAGTAAAAGTTTATAGGTATATAGTTTCGTATACCTATTTATGCTTCTCTGGTTGTACAGAGAAGCCCACGGCCAACAGTGGGCCGTGGGACACAAACTTGGATCGTCGTACAAAAGCAAAACGATGGGCAGTGTGGAGCAAGCACTTCCTTTGCTCACGGTCATTCTCTGCCAGATTTAATGATAATCGTTATTTATGATTGCGAGATATCTAACGTTTTTATTGCTCCCGGTCGCTGTGGTCTAAACACAATTTTAAGATATCAGATAATTAATTTACTCTAGGCTAAGTGATTCTTTTAATGGAGTGGTAAATGAAGATTTCAATTTAACACCAAATTTAACTATTCTACTTGACGGCGAGTGTGTAGAGCTAACTTAAGCTGCATCGGAGTAGAACGAAAGTGAGGAGTTATCACTCTGACGTCAATATCTTTAAGCATTCGAATTCGAATGCGAATGCATTACGAGTATCATAATGTGACACAAAGGTAAGTTTTCTGTAAAAGCTTGGTTGTCGACGTCGACGAATGAAAAATGTCGTCAACTAATAGTCGTTCTAATATCGCTACATCTTATGACTTGTGCCGTCATAATACCTCTAGCAATATGTGCCGACTCATTGCGGTTTCGGTCGGCAGCTATTCTGTACGAGTTGCATTCTTCACTGTATAAAAGAGTTAACGTGTTAGTTTGTTGATTGAGCGATTCATTCTCGCATGACGCTAGGAATTTCTAGATAATAGTGGTAGTCTTCGAGACCGTCGATGACGGGAAGAGGTTGTCAATAGAATTTGTCGAGATGTGTTTGGTAGTTAAGCTTTTCTTTCATATAATGGTAAAATTTAAGAACATGTGTGTAGATAAACTTATCTACAACCTGTCAGCGACTTACAGCTTTGTTTCTATAGCTTGTATTCTTAAAGGTTTACCCGGAATAAACACTCTTATCCTTTTTTCTAAGCTACTCACCTACTCGTGATTTCGTTTAAAATTCGTAAAGTTTTACTCTTTATGTATACTTATCTCAAAACTACTTGTTTTACTTTAAAAATACCTACAGCATCTTCTTACAAGAATGTATAAAAAAATTAAATTCTCATATTAATGATATAAGTAGGTAGGTATTTCTACTCGCCTAAATATATCATCAAATAAAATTTCTTTATAAGTACCACTCATAAAATTACGCGTAAGTATTACACAAGTAAGTATCTTATTAAGAAAATCAAGATAAAAGCAAAACTGGAATCAAACATTTGAATTTCCTATTGCAATCAATCAAAAAATACTGTAAATAACGACTCGGCGACCCTCGAACGGTCTAATGAATGATTAACCACAGCTATTTCAAATTCATCCACAATAACTTGAGCTCGCTTTAACTTTGAAGCCGTAAAGATCATATTTGAATGTGTATCGTTTATTCAAATGCACATAATTTGACACCGAAACTCCCTACGACGGAAACCAAATCCTCAGTTCACCGTTTAGGTTCTTAATGGCACATTTTTTGTATCTAAACCTATCATAAATTATGATACGTTACACCCACAATAAATGGTAGTACGGAGGCGACTCTAACCGATAGATAGATACTATTGATTCTCGAATCAGCTGTCAATTTTAAAACTAAATTGGAATGAGATCTGTGAATTCGAAAATTGAGAATGGTTCTACTGAAATACAGACCTAAATCGCTCAAAATAAGTTCAGGGTCGACTTTATAACAATAGGGATTCAACTTAGTTGTTAGGCCAAGCTAGAGATGGGATTTGGTATTGGTATTAGGTAACCAAGACGTCACTTAACTTTGGGCGAAGGCAAATTAGAACTTAGGAATAGTTCTCAAGCCGCCTATAGGGCCTTCGACTAGCTCAACCTACCTACTTTACCCAATTTTCTAATGTTAAACAAGTTCCAAACAAAATAACAAGAAACGTGTGCTACATCCAGA
>DWBW01000184.1:0-12041 GCA_018231125.1 Spialia spio | reverse complement strand
TAGTGTTTAAAATTAGTGCCCATTTGATGCCATTTAGTGCTGCTAACGACAGAATTTCTGATATAATTTTAGAAGAATCAGTACATTTCAAGGAAACCGGAGGACCGTATTAATTTATTGCTCTTCGCTGGGTACAGAATGGTTACGATTATTTGTGTTTGTTTGTAGTTGAGATTAACTTATCCCACGAGAAATTTGAAATGAAACTCAAGTATGCCGATATATAGGTACAAATTGGTATGCCTATGTGCATACGGGATCAGGATTCTATGAATATAGACATTTTGGGATAAAATCTGGATCGTTATACTCCGCAATTTGCCTTCCCACCATGGCCAGATTTTATAACTTTATATTAAGATAAGCTAATCTAATACGACACGAAGACAATAAAATAAATTTTGGTGTTGGAACTTTGTTAATCAGAAGCAAGCGGGCTGTGCTTAATAGCGCCAATAATTTACAAGTTCGGCTCACCACTAACCTTTGCCCCGGGTCGGATTCACAGATCTACTTCGTAGTCCCCTGCAAGAGACAGATGGCAACCCAGAGGTCAAAGCAGTTCCTAACCTCAGGGTTACCCACTCAAAGGATAACGATCCCACCGAACGCTCTCCATGCCAAGCCGTTCAGCTCATTACACCCAATTTATATTCGGATAGTGTCATATCAACTTAATTATTATTAGTCGTAACGAAATACAAAAGGTACCATAAATTACAAGAGATAGCCAAACAGAAATTTCCAAGCTGAGATCACTATAGAAACTCGTTAGAGAATCTGGTTTCACGCGTTGTTATGATTTCGTAGTTGAAAAGTATTCATAAAATTAAAATATTTCGCTGAGTGGACTATAAATTACTGTTTAAAACTTGCTAGAAGGTCAATAATATTATGATCATAAAACCCTTGTGTATCTTTAGTTTTATTTAGTCATTAATATTAAAACGTTATATAGAATAACAATATTCTCAAATAGCACGTAAGTAAACGGATATACCAAATCAGAAACAATTTCGTCGTGGCAGTACCGGTCAGTTTTTTTCAAACTTAGTACTTACCTAATCTAAAATCTTTCTTGAATATATAATGTAGGTAAAAATAAAATCTAAAGATGTTAATAAATTTGTAGATAAAAGATCTGTGATAATAATTTTCCAGAAGTTCTCGCTTTTATGATGCTGCTATTGGGTATAAGTATAGGCCTTTAGGTGATATTGGGATAATAGGTAAATAAAGACAAATGAAAATGATATTGTTTATTAACAATTAAAAGTAATACTAATGTTCTAGCCTACTGGGACGCAATCTGTTATAAATATTATAACAAATGAGAACGCAACAATGCACTAAAATTAACATCAACCATTTTAACCGAACTGTGCGTTTATGGCAATACTAAACACAAGTCTAGAGAGGCTCACACATCGAAAGTTAATTACAGAATATAACGAAAATATGACCAGATATTATTATGTGCCTATGTATGTAAATGCCATTGCTTGGCATAGCTATTGTTATACATAATAACATAGTTTCGGTAATTCTTACACAAATAGATAAGGCGCTAAATAGCGAAAAATGTACCCATTTTGCCGTATGTACCAACCTACTCGTATGTAGCAACTTATGACTGCCTATGTCACCTACTTATTAGCTAGGTACTTACATGATTTGAAGTTATGAATATATGAACTTACATGTTTGTTACATACTATGTTACTATGTTACATGCATACGGATACAAAAAATATATAACATAGGATTTTGTACACTTTTACGCTTGCCCTATATAGTGTTTATATTAGGTACCTACAATGATACGTTCAATAAATTTTAATCACTTAGCGACTTTGTAACTTTAATATTCGATGTCTGAGCCCTTCTTCACGCATAAAATCAAAAGAATGTTTTTCTGTTTATTGCGAAGAAAATAACATTGTGCTACGTCTCGTTCAAAGTCAAACATTACCAACACAGTAAGTAATCAATTACCGTTCAGTACATCTTCGAACAGACTATACAATATTTACAGATTAACAAAACGCATGCACAATCTAGTATTTGCACAAACAAATTATACCCGATTTATATTACTATCCATAACATTAAACTTCACATGATGTAAACTGGACACTTGCAATGCTGCGTTAACCAGAAAAGCTGAAAATATAAAATAAATACATGAGAAAAATAAACTATGAATATTTGACTGAAGTAGATATTGGCGTAAATTTTAACCGTTATGTAGCTAGTTCAAAATAACAACACATCGCCAAAATAAGATATTATTATACCTTTGCTTTTTAACTCTCCTTTATTTTTATTTAAATAGTGGAATCCGCATTCCGTTGGTGACATAAAAAAAGGTTTTTCCAACGTCGATGTTAAGATTTGATTTGAATTTTAGTATATTCATTTATAACCGAAGTGGATCGGTTACGTAAAATCAGTGAATGAAACCGGTCCCCTTGCCCAATTATGTAAACATCAGTCATCTCCACTGCTCCACTCGTAGTGTGACGCAAAATTAGCAAATTCTAAAATGTATTTAGCCCGGTCAAACATTTGCAGTCTTGGATGACTGGTACAGTTAAGAAATACCTACGAGTACCTACCCACCTATGTCAAGTAAGTAGCTAACAGTAATCACCTTAGAGCAAGGGTAAAATTAATTGATGTACCTAATAACAAAGTTTTATCCGTTAAGTTATACTATATAGAGAGTAAAATATTCTTACTTAAACTGTTTACCTTATTGGTACAATACATGATAGCTATTTATTAAGAAATCCCATGTCAGGGACAAACATATTATTCAGATGTAAGTAATCAAATTGAAAATATTGAAATGTATTTATACATATTTCGACACAGAAACGCGAAAAAGCTTTTAAAATCTGTAACTACCTAGTTATTATCATTTATCATATTGTTAAATCACATTTTTTTGCACTGTATTGAAATATACATATAGATACAGAATTAATGTAGCCTGTAACTTGCCTGTAAAATAAAGTGTCGTAAGCTTCTATCTGATTCTGAACGTCAATGACCTTTTGTAGACCAATGGATTTAAAATAAAATCTTGCTTGTCATCATCAACCTTGTGGTATGTTACGAAATTATGACTAAGAATAATTATAGAACGCCTATTACGAATGTGTAAATTTACAGAAAATTATTGTAGGTATGATAACAAGCTATAAATTACTTATAACTTTATTGCCGAATTATAACGAAGTAGGTACGTGCTCAATGATTTATTATATTACTATGAAACTCTAAAAAAGCTCCATATACCTATTTACGTTTATGTTTTAAATCTAGTAATACAAATTAAGTATCTAAGGGAAATAATCAGCTCGGATAACAGTGGTCTAATAAAAGTGGCTTTAAAATTATTTAAATACTTAAATCTAATCATACTGTTGTCTCACGTTAAATAATAATGATTGGTGATAATTAGGTATATGTTATGATATTATTATTATGATATTTATAACGATTATGATAATAACTCACCTGTGAACTTCCACGTTCCATGACGGAGCATGGCTGAAACCCGGATAATCCCAGAATGATTAAAAGCAAATATAATACAAACAAAATAAACATGATACCCAGCATTGGAAAATAATTGAAATAAATATAACTGGGTTAAATATTAGTCGTTTAAATAAAACAAATAAACAGCTAGGCCACGATTGTGTTGAGCCACAAAAATGACGATGACTATGTAACCGTTAAAAGAAAATGTTTAATCATTCAATGTTAAACAATATGGGGATACATTTTATTAACACCCTTTTTTATAGATAAGTTTATGGGTTGTATCTAAATATCCATGTAACGGAATCTTTAAACTTCGTTTTCACCTACTTCTAGGAGTCAGATTAACTCGAAAATTTGCATAGGGGTGAAATCCCAGCGTTTTTTCAGTCTTTTTAAACTATAATGAGTTTATTAAAGTACGCAATATTATTTAAAAACTGACACAATTGTCAATCAACCATCTGTTTAACATCAAGCTACATAATAACATTAATAGCACAGTTCATTTATATAATCCTATATACTAGATAATCTATATCTGAAAAGTTGTTTTCTCTTGATCCTTAATTCTTTGCAACATTTTCTTTCCTCGGTCACAAACGTGCTGATGAAGGGAGAGTGTTAATAGTGCGTTGTTAGTACAAATTACCGGCTATACCCGTAAGAGATATGATGGCGGGTTTTCGGTACTGACTGTTTTTTGAGCGCTATGGCACCCGCCACGCCCGCTCCCACGGCACCGACCTTCGCGGCTTTAAGGCCAAGGGCACCTGCGGAATCAATACAAATATAATTAGGACTTCAATACTCCTGTTAATGCTATATACCTAGGTAGTAAACAATAGAAACTATTCAGTGGGTCTCGAATTTGATATTCAGAAATTGTTTATTATAATGCTTGAAATATAGGTACCTTCTCGTATTTTGTAAGAGAAAATCATTTTAGTATGAGGCAAATATACAGGTATTTGAATCATTGTACAATCAGAAATAAATGTACAAAATGTGCTGCATGAAATTTTATTTTAATAAAATTGTAGAGTTGTTGTAAGGTTGTTACTTAAAATTTTTTATAACGTAGGTATATAAAATGCAATCTCTGCATTTTCTTTCGCATAATACTTAACATGTAAGTATGTACTTATTTCAATAAAATATTCCGCTGGGACAAGTAGCTTAATTTAATAATATAGAATGTAGAGTCGTATTTTTGACGAGCTGTTACCCGCGAACGCTATATTTCAAATAGTTCATTAAGTCGGCATATTTTTTTATTTATGAATCGATTGACATGAAACAAATACTATTATATTTTTATTACAAAAGTAAGTAAATTATTAATATATAATTATAGAACATAGATAATCCTCTTATCAATAGATTAGCTTGACTGTTTGGCACAAAATATATTTCATTAGTAAAAATATAGACTAATATTCTATTAGTAAACATGTAAACACAACGTTTCATCTAAATTGTAGTCAACTTAGTTAATAATCGTAAAATATAAAGCAAAACAGTTGATTAACGATAAAATAACTATGCTAACAATTTCACTTGAACCAAAAGCCCATGCGACAAACGGCAATGACCCGATTGGGTGTCGCGATGAATTTAAGAGAATTTCGCTCGTATTTACCTTGATCGTATGTTAAATATTTTATTATATAGTCAGATGACATTTGTGAAAACTTCTAGACCTTGTGAATAGTTTAAAAAATTTACGCAACTTTCCTATTAGACTTTCAGAGCAAGGTGATGAGGTGTAAACTAAGTTTATGAACTTATAGTTGTTTCGTGTTGAAACTTACCACTTACATTTAGGGACACAGGAATATGATATAGACTTTGCACACATATAGGTACTTCTTTGCTTTTAGTTATACCCAAGCTTTACAATGTTTTGAAGCGGTCAGTAGGTACACGAGAATTTAAGTAGGTACTTAAATCTGACAAAAATCTTACAAAATGCATTTTTAATCAAATCATGAAAGGTTTTTCTAACTATTAATTTATTGATCAAAAGTCGCTAGAGCTAACATAAATGTAACGTAACCTCTTGTCTTTTAAAAGATTTTGATTAGTTTGCATATACCTATTGTATATATTATAGTAGGTATTGTATATCTCCTTACGAAAAAATACTATCCACAGTAACAAAACAAAACATTGCTACCTACATATGTATATCCAAAATACTCCGAGCGATGTTACATCACTATGTAACACTTGCATTAAGAGTATTGAAACTCTCAGGGCTATTTCACCATATTGAGTAAAATCCCAAGTAAACTACTCACTCGCAGCGTCAGTTGTCACTTGATGGCACATTACCATCATTTTTTACGCATACAAAGTAAGTAAAATTTAAGCCAAGATAAGCTTTAGTGTATTTACTTAAGAATTATTATTTTACTGAATCGTTTCAGTACTTACCAACCTATTTTTATTTAATTTCTTCTACTTTTATTGTTTGAACCACTCACAGTATTAGAGCTTTATGCTTATGAAATAAAAAAACTACTTTAACAAGTTCTTGCACTAAATCAACCTCAAAGTAAATGCAATTTAGAATCAGAAACGCTCCATCATCTTTCTGAAAAAAAAATTAAAAACCGGTCCTTAATATTACAAAATTGCTTTACCGAGGAGTAACTTCTTTTTCAATAGTAGCAGTCCTCTTTTCGTCCTCTCGCTCCTCTCGTGTGCTGGTGTGTCGTACTGATACACTGAGTCATCTTGTAAGCGGAGGGCTTTTTCAGCCGGGTTGGACTCGTGCGCGCTGGCCACCACTGCAGCGATCAGGCACAGGAGGACGACGATTGTAGCGGGCTGCATGGCTTTGGTATACTGGAAAACAAATTATATCATTAACATAACTTCAGTTGATGTCTCTACATTAGGAATCCATTTTATCCTGTCCATTTTTACCAAGTGATTGTAACTTCAACAAAAAGTTAAAACTATGCCAGAATGAGTGGACGCCTAACGTAAAAGCAACGTACATAATTTACAGTCGCATTATAGTCTCAACCGCACCTATTAACATTGCAGCTTTATTTAAAATACGGTAGAACAAGTGTTCAAGAAACATTAAGTTAAAAAAACTGTGAGTTAGGACGCAGATTGCAGTATTCTGGCGAAAAGCCAAGTAACACGTGAGTGCAATACTTAATGCGGTTACATAGCTCGTCTGTGTTAGTACGTGTGCCGTAGTGTAACTAATACACGAGCAATGTACTGAATAGTCAAACAAACTCGCCCAACCTAGTTAGGGGATACGAAACGTACACAAACTTAACGATCATTTATTTACTGTTGTAGCAGGAAATTGCGAAAGCGTTTAAATTTTTGTTTTTTGTAAATTATGTGATCGAAATGTAGCTATTGACAATGGTATTGTTTACGACAATGGTGTTGTTTACAAAAGTTCTTTCGTTAGTTTAGAGTCTAAAGACATTTAATATCTACCATATTATAGACATTTGTCTAAACATTACTCAAAAGACCTTATTAAAACTTTTAATCATCCCTAATTCCCTACCGATATCATCGTACAAAAAGGTTTGAAAGTTTAACGAAAGAAAATAAGTCAAGGAAAAGGTACCTACTCGTAATAGATAAAAGTCATGACAAAGAAAACCCAACAGAGTAACCTAAGACGACTATGTGGAATTGCTTTCTTCAATGCTAACTTATCAGTCAATGTATCCAAACATCATAGACAAAAATCATTATCAGGTTAACAAGGCCGATGAGTATCAACCTCCAGTTTCATTAGGTACATCCTCGCCTCATGTATGTACACCAAACAATTGATGACCTTACCTTTGTACTGATAAATGTGCTACACTAGTACGTTGTTAAGTAGTCACCAAAATGTTTATCTATTGACGAGCTATATCTATAAAACCTTTAACTATATAATAAGTAGCCGACATAATATATTTACTTATGTTGTAAATTGCATTGCGTAAATTTGTAAGAAATTTAAGTGTTACCCTCTTTTATAGCCTACTGATGGCTTTACGTATATGCCTGGATCTGTATTTACATCCAGGGATAACCTTGAGCATATTCCACCACGCCGCGCAATGATCGAGACTTTATGCTACATTATAAATAAATACAAGATACAGAATATTGCAGGTTTATAATGTGCCTATATATGTAACAGAATAAATATAAATTTAACATATCTACCTGATATATGATTATCTATAAACCCAATATAAACCTAAACGATCGAACCTGTTTTTAGGAAATGTCATTTTGTCAAAAAAATAAGAATTTAAATTTTATTCAAATCTCACTAAATTATTATTCCATCAATAGTTGGATGTTGCAAGCAAGATGCCAATGAATTACAGTGATGATCACGAGTCAAATAAATAATCAGATTTCTTTTTATGTTTATAAGTACGTCGTTTTAATTCACAAGCTATTGTTTCTTATGTCAGTAGCTACGAATAGGTACTTCATGCATTAACATTATTTCCTACGTAACAAGGTTCATAGACTTAACAACTTGATTAACTATTCTGCTTATCAACTTACTTAACGCATTATTCACTCTTACAGCTACTAATAAATAAACCTTGACCGACTCCATTTATTAATTGATATCTTCTGCTACATTACAACATTACTTTAATGTAAATTAATATTTTTCATAGTTTCCCAAAGCAATTTATCAGATGAGTAATATTCCTAGTGTTTGTAGCGATTAAGAATATTAGAGGTAAGTATATAACTGTTTATGTAAATTCAATAATTAATTGTAATAAGTTTATGAAATTAAATAATTAAAAAAGTAAGTAGGTACTAATGAATGGATGAGCATTATTGTACATCCTTAGGAATAGCTATATACATAGGTATGTGATAATTATCTATCACATGTTTTTTAATGTCACTGATTATAGGTGGGTACATCATTTATTATTTCAATTACTATTTTACATTACGCAGGAAGATATCTAAAACGCAAACCGCTAAGTCGATGCATGGATACTATGATCATCTTAAACACAGACTTACGATTTAAGTTAGTGTTGCAAGACTGAATATTATATGAATACCTATTAGATTACTTATCGATGTTAAGTCGTTCACAGAAACATTACTTTTTACTTTCGTTTATCTTTTAGGAAGCTTTTTTTAATCCACATAGGAGGCACATATAATATATTTTAATAACAGAGTCAAATTATAATTACTTAAGTAACTTGCCATTACTTCAATACATACCGTTAGACAATAATTTCCAAATTGCTCGATTACTTTAAATTAAATATTTCATGATGTGAAAAATTTAGTAATTAATTTAGTAACAAAACAAATAACGTAAATACATGGTTTTAAATAGGTAAGTACCTAGTTCTCACTTAACGGATGGCTGACTTCAAACATTTGAGTAAAGACCAACTACTCAATGCCCACTTACAATAAGTACATTTTATACCACCCATAAGTACTAATCATTTAATAAGGAAAATCCGATATTTTTTGTTTCAATTAATTCACTTTCATTCACTGTTTAATTATTATTTTTAATGCGTTTCTATCACATTATTTACAATATGTCATGCATTTGATTATGATCCTTTTGACTGCAATTAATGCTATTTACCGATCCTAATGCACCGCTTCTATTTATTTAGTCACGATTAGAAACAAAAGGACATTAGTCCTTAGTTACCTTGGTCTGGCGACTGGCACACAACACTATAAAGCTGCAGTCACTAACGCACAGATGATAGGGAGTTGGTAACGAATTCTTTTATAGACTGCAATAGTGATGAGCTGAGGGGAGGGACGACGGTCAACAATGCAGCCATCGGACACGAAACGCATCGAATAGCCGAGTTCAAGGAAAGACGTGAGCCAGAGCGTAGCCACCTATGGACGAGGTTCGTCGGAAGATTTGTTGAATTGATTAGCATTAGTTGTTTGGAATTACCTTACTAACTCTATCTACTTCCTATTCATCATTGGGCTGATGTTCAATATTCTTCGATCTTTATCAAGAACCAAAATACATCATAAATATCATTTTCGTATCTTTTCTGCCATATGATCCTCATATCACCCAATTTTCTATAATCCTTGTGTGAATTTTTAAATTCTCAATCATTTAGTTTGTCCGCTTTTAAGCAAATTCAACAGACCTGATATTTGGTATACGTCCACGTAGATCTACGTAGTTCGGTTCGAGGTAGATCCACGTACCTATATACCTAATAGATACCTACCTAATAATGACTATAATCGATGGCAATGAATGTAAAAAGATTTTTAAACATAAGTTAATTGAAAAAAAAAAAAAGAAAAAAGTTGAATACATTATTCAACTTCTTTTTACAACGTTACTACATAAAGGTCATTTCAGTAGAAATGAATTTAGGTACAAGTCAGACTCAAATACTGTTAGGTGTTTAACCTCTGTCTGTAGATAATACGAATTAGAATTAGCATACAAAAGATTTGAGAATATGTTAATGAACGAACTTGAAAACGTTTCGCAACCCCAACTAAGTTTGAATAAAAAGCTTTCCTGTTTTACAAATTTATGAATTGCGAATGAGGACTAGAGTTAAAACAGTAGAAAATTTTCCTTTAATAATAAATGAGTTGCCCCGTAGGCTGAATAATAATAAGCACCCATAAAAGTCGTGTTCAATGTACCATTCACTAAAATTACCCTTTTGAGTTCGCTGAAGTCAAATTCTCTGATAAATATTACCGTCATACCGTATGAAAGAAAACGGGTACCTAAACTACCTACCTATTGAAAAAAGTCCGGAAAATATTAGTATTCGGTCGTCATGAATCACTGTTGACGGATATCCTCATAAACTAATGGAAGGTATGAAAAGATTCGTTATGAGCAAGAATGTAAAAAGAGAATATTAATATGTATTGGCGCTATGTACCTACTGGCGATAATTAAGTTTTATTGAAAATCATTCTTAATAATAGATGTATCACACAGCTAGTTGGCAGCCAAATCTGACACTTATTGATACTTGTTTGTAAGGAGCGAAGTGACTTTGCATTTTTATATAGGCGGGACTAACTAACTAACAAGCTTAATTTATGATGAAGAGCCTCGTTTTGACGAAACTTCCATCTTTTGTATGAAAGTTCTTACTACTAGAAGTGTAAATAGATATGCACGAGTTAGGTTAATTTACCTTTTACAAGTTACCTACCTACCTTTACCTACCTATATTTTGTGAAAATAAAACAATTAAGTGATATTTATCAATCTTAGATGTATGAACTGAGATGTCATTTTGGATACATAAGTTTCGATCCAAAAAACTTATGACCTAAATTCAACTCGCCTCCTTCTTGGCTACAACGTTAAAAACAAGGCCATAAATTGCTTACCAACCGGTACTGTTCATTTACTCATGTGTAACCAACTAATGACGTAGACGAAACAACAGCCATAGGCAGTACGGGCCAATTGATGTGAGTACACTACTTTAAGGGATTAGTTAAACTAGATACAGATGCCTACCTACTTATATCTAAATAAGTAGGTACTTTACGTAATTCTATTCCATATCTAGAACTCTGCTCTACCTTTTTTGGAAAAGCTTGTTTAACTAATAACCTTGTACAAATCACACACACATAGGTAATTCGTCAGAGGTGAGTACCTACCTATGTACGTCGTTCATAATTTAAAACACTTTGCAAATATTCCTTATCTACAAGTTCATATCTATTTGGCTAGGGAACCCTAATAAAACGAAAAGGTAGGTACGTCCATACGCGGCTCATTGATCAAAAGGCTGTTTGAATAACGATTGTTCTTCCTCATTTGTATCTGAAACGTGGCGTGCGTTGCGCTTGCTCATGTAATTTCTAATTACGTCAAATTGCGTGGGCAAAATGATATAAGACTGTTACATTTTGCGCCTTAACAAATGCTATACGTGCACCACCCTGTCCGACTGCTAATGACCTGAACTGAACTGACGTAAAAATACAAATTGCGCTTTTGCCACTGAATACCGAATTAAAATACATAAATCTTAGCGAAACGAAGCAGGGTCCAACAAAAAATTCTCATTAGCTCTAAAAATGTTTTACATTTTTAATTTCGCGCATTTCCTTGAGACTTGAGAGTCGTCAAAAATCGGCAAATAAAGAACTAGACCCATATTAAACATCTTAATTAAGGCGTCCTCAGAGATTTTGCAGAATTCAAAATAGGTACAACGAATATTTTCATCTTTACCGGAGGGACATTAATTTTAATTCAATTAAATTTCAATTTATTATACCTATTCGTTGTTAAAATAGATACATAATACTATAATATTATCTAATAGGTACTAACAATATCTATATGAACATGAACAGATAAACACCGCTGAAAACTTCAGCGATAGTTCAAGTATCATTTATCATCAGTTTTGAACTGCTCTGCTCGCCCATGCATTCACAATCAAGACGCAATGGTGCACGCA
>DWBW01000183.1:0-12041 GCA_018231125.1 Spialia spio | reverse complement strand
AGCAGCCATTGAAGCTCTTTATCTACAAATTAAGCTTATTTTATTATTGTGGAACGCGATCGAAGACTATGCGGCAGGTAGTCTTTGAAGTCTAACTATTAAATAGCTTATTCAGGACTTTATTGAGATATTGTGCAACAAGCCCTTAAGATAAATAACCATTCCAGGGTACATGAAAAAGCAGTATGACCGGGATAACGTGAAGTTGCATGTCACGCTATTGAACTCGAAGCATAGAGGGCACCAGGGAACTGATGATGAACTACAGTGGCGGAATGCGAGGAAGCCCCGAGAAACATTTGATGGATCCGATATATTGCAGAAGTTTGGTGACTACGACTTTGGAGTGATGGAACTGTCGGAAATACATTTGTCGCAACGAAAAACCATGGGTCCGGACGGCTATTATCAATCTACTTGTATCATTTCCTGTAATTTGAGTGATGAACAATAAAAGACTTATCGTTTGACAGTTGACTTTTTTGTATCTTGGAAATTATTTACCAAGTTGTCCTGACCCCAAGTGCGCAACCGAAAGTATCTGGTGGATTTTGTAAGAAAATTATGTATTATTCACGTTATAAAGGCTAAAGTGGTTTAAGTAGTGGTTACTCTAATACAAACATTATTAACACAACAAATATATATACCTAGACTAGATTACCTAGTCCAATAAATTTAGACATAACAATAGGTATAATTAGGTACTTAAAAAGTGTAAAAAAAGTAAATAATCCTTACGAACGGTACTAGTATTATTGTAATCTTAAGTTTAGTTTTTGATATTTTCCTGAAAAAACCCGTTATAACCACATTTAATGGAAATTAAACTTAACTAGATTGATTTTTCATCCCCGAAACCCTTTGGTACATACAAAATTTCATCGAAATCGTTGGAGCCCTTTGCAAGATCCTGTGAATGTAATATAGATAGCTAAGTATATACATATACAAGAATTTCTTGTTTAAAGTTATAAGATGTCATTATATTTTATTTTAAAAGCGGACAAAAAACAATGCAAGTGATGTAATATCTACTGAAATTGCTAAAAAAATAAGTGGCTCAATTCGGTAGCTACGGCGCCGTGGTCTACGTAGCCACGGCGCAAGGCTACGTAGCAAAAGGCTACGCTACTATGCATACAAAAACGAATTTGAGAGCCCGTCAAATACTTTTTCTTCACACAAATTTTTTAGCACACCAATGTATTTCTGAGGCACAACGTCTCTTTAGCTTAGGATTCCTTCAAAAGCGGTGCCGTCGGTAAGTGCGGGTAATACAGCGGCAAATGAAGTCAATAGGAACATTGTCTAGTCGTTGTTATCAATGGCGCGGATCCCTAGAAAACGGCACCGCTTTTCGACGTTACTTTGCCAAATACGAATTTCTAGGTCCATTTAAATTTCAACATTACAAGTAGTGAGAGTGATTCGCCATCGTATTACAGGCGCATCGACGGCACCGCTTTTGGAGGAATCTCAAGCTTTGAGAGTATCTGGCTCTGACTACGACGACCTACGAGGAGCGCTTGCGGGCGCTGGGCGGGGCGGGAAGCGTTAGTAGGGACGCATTGGTTCTACGATGCGCCCGTCTCCCTATTCTTGTTCACCTACGTTCCGCGATCGTTTTCGTTAAGTACGTCGTCTATGTAAATTAGAGGATTGTGCTAGAAACAGAAGGTAAGGACTCAGATTTATTTGATAACTTCGTTTATTATAGGTAAGTAACTATATACATACGTTTCATTGTTTGGCTTTTGGTGTGAACTGCGGATTTTATTTTGGTTTATCCTAATATTTAAAGCTATTAGCCATCTAAGTAGGTATTAGACTTTAAGTACCTAATTATAATACTTCTTGGGCGAAAAAAAAAAGACAATAGCTGCTACCGGTTTTTTTTAAACGTCTTTTTTAACAAGTGATACTAAGTAAGGTAAACAAAATAGATAGATAATCTAGGTGTTAGTACTTAGGTACTTACCTATTAAATATCAAAAAGGTATTGTTTTAAACAAATTATGTTAAACATTCTTGATTAGGTACGAATTGCATTAAAAAATTGGATCAATTCGAAATTTTCAGTGATTAATTTACCTACCTAAATTTCAAAGGAAAACTTACAGTTTACATAATCGAATGCAGTAGGTATATGGCAAAACTTTAAAATTTATAAGTACAATTATGACGACACGTATTGTAAAATACCTAGACCTTAGCTAAATAAAATAAACTATCCAAATAACGCTTGAGCACAAAGACTACATTATACCTACCTACTTATATAAAAGTATGTTAATTAAGTTTAGGAACAGATCATAGAGGTATTAAGGCTATGGTCTTTATACCCAAAGGGAACGAAACAAAACAACAACAATAAAGTGAACAATGAGACCCTATTCATGAGACTTGGAAGTGAACAATGAGACTTGGCTGTCCGTCTGTCACCAGACTGTATCTCATGAACCGTAATAGTTAGAAAGTTGAAATTTTCAAAGACGATGTTTTTCTGCTGCCGCTACAACTAAAAACTATAGTAACGATAACTACTCTGAATACAATATGGTGGACTTTTATCAATTAAATGAAAGGGCTTGCCGAGAGTAACAAGAAAAACATAATGACGTCATTAAAATCCAATATAGCGGACTTTTAAAGATGGCGGACTAAGTTTTTTACAGTTTTCTAAGTACAATATGGATATCAAATGAAAGGACTTGGCGAGAGTAACAAGAAAAATATAGTGACGTCACTCTAAATCCAATATGGCGGACTTTTAATGATGGCAAACTAAGTTTTTTTTTAATAAAAATCTGTTTTTTAGATAATTGTAGGTACGAAACCCTACGTGCGCGAGTCTGACTCGCACTTGACTGATTATTTGTACTTAGCGTACAATATTGCATATGCCATCGCCATCGTTGTTTTATAGGTAACTACCTACCTATGATGAATAGCTAGGTAAGTAGATACATGGTGTTCCTAATATTATTTAGTCCTACATTATCTGTTCTAATGTCTATCCATTTAAATCAGTTTAAAGCCGGTTTACATTGCGAAACTAGTTGAAGTAAATCAATTAATGTTTTTTAATCAAAAATTCTAATTCCCAATGTCAACTAGGTCGATCAAAGCTCAGATATCAAAGCACTAGAAATCAAAGCTCGAAGTCATAGACTAGAACGAGCGAACACTAGCTGAAATGAAGTTGTTTTTTCAATGACGCATCTCATGTAGTCTATATGGGTGACCTATTTATGTCATGTTACTACCTATCCAATACATTTTCAGTAGGAGTAGGTACTAAAAGAATAGCGCGGACTTTGACTTTGTTGGTAAAAGCTTCGATGAGAATATGTAGGTATCTATTGTTTTTTCCTATAACACTACTCGTATTACATCACAACCGAAGTTTCCATGGCGGACGAAAAAATGAAAATATGAATTTGACAATATTTCTGTGAATATTCATAAAAATTAATGCGTAAAATACATTCGGTGTGGTATGATAAATGGCTCAATATCCGCACGCCATCGATCCAACCACTAAAGGGGCAAGATCCTAGCAGTTAGGCGGCGTAATGGGACTGCTAGTACGCATTTTCAAAGCTTAATGACGTCGTTATAATATTTTTGATTACATTCAAGATAATGTACCTACCTAAACTATTTCATTTCTTATTAATGATTCCTATATTTATATAGGTACAAATTGTAATCCAACTGTTGCTAGATACATAAATAGATTTGATATAGATAAGGTAGGTACCTACTTAGGTAATTTTCCTATGAATTTATTAAGCAAAGAAAAGTATTTAGTTAAAGAAAAAAGTCTTACCTACTTAACTTAGAAAAGGTTTTTTCAATTTTTTTAATTGCGGTCAGATTAAATGAAGTGCAAACTTTAGATACTATTTACCTACGTAAATAACTTATAAGTATTATCATCTTTGGAGATGCTTTTTACATCAAGTATATCAATCCGTGCTAACATTTAAATCGACGTGCCTATACATATGTACGTAACATCACGCACAATAGGAAAATACTTAGGTATACATATTAAGTGTGGTCCGAGTAAATTAAGGTAATAACCTGATAAAAGTAATAAACTTGATAAAATCAAGTTACATTTAATTTCCTTCGCTTAGTTAGTAAAAAAACGTAGATAAAGTACCACGCACGTGATGCAGTAAATGACTAACTAACTATATATATAAAATGATAGTTAGATAAAAATAATAATATGGTAAATAAATTGAACTGGTTGGTCTATAATTTATTTTTATCTAAGCTTAGTAAATCAATGTCGAAATCTTATGTATACACTCCCACACAGAGTTGTCTATACCTAACATATGTAATTAAATACCTACTCACTGTAACTGCCTGACGCCGCCTACGGTTAATTGCTACATACCTAAATATCGGTAGAGCTCACTTCACGCCATTTGACATACAGCAATATTAATATTTAAATATATTTCCTGATAATGATAAAAAAATAATTTCAAAAAGAACATAATATTATGCCTACATATGGTCTCTGCAACTAGCCAAACAGCTTTAAATGCCGGTATCTCTGTATAAAACAAAATAAATAATTATTATAAGGTATGTTCAGATTCCCAAACTTGTTCCATAAGATTGTAAATTATTTTATATAAAATATATGTATGTATGTATGTATGTATATACATACCTACCCACAAAACCCACTTATTTAATGCTATAATTAAATTAGGAATTTGCGGTTAGAATCTGAAAATTGTAGATACCACCGCTAGGCTGTGCTTTTACTTCCCGCTCAGTTTGAACGCATTTTCATACGAATTTCATTCGTGGTTATACGGACCAAATATGTCTAATAATTCGGATTCCCTTGCAATTTGAGCATTCCCATAGCACTTCTAAAGTCAGGATTATTCGTGCGTGTGTACTCGTGCCAATTCGTATGTGGCGCATCCAAACCGAGCCGTGATTATCGAGACACTCGGCTGCGTGGCCCGTGGGTCCACTCGAAGTTCAAGCAAGAACACGGATCATTTCGAGCGATTTTTAACTTCTCCAAACTAACTCTACTGCAACACAAAACATATTGAACACAAACGTGTCAAATTTGGCCCATATATTGAGACTTATGAGATACCTATGTGCTCCAAATTTCATTAATCTCGCTCAAACGGTGACTAAGGTATGAAGGGCTTTAGCTTAATTTCATCGTAAAAGTGATTATATAGTATTGAAGTCGACTGTGGTTTTTCACATATTATGTTTTTGGTGAGATATTGGTAATACACAACCAGTTAGTAAACTATTAGGTAGGTACATCAAGAAAAATACTTGAATATTTTCTTTAAAAAAAACTTTAATTTAAATTTTAGCACTTCTATAACCTACGACAGTACATACTGTTCGTAGCAGAGCTCGTAGCTTGTCTACGACGCGCATGTAGCATCACGTAGGCATTTGAATCGTTATCTCAGGTTTATGATGTATCTCTACTACCCGCTGCCTAGTTTTCTTTTCATAAAGACAGTGCCTAAAAGTTACTTACAATACTACTGATGTTCATGGACATTTGATAATACCTAATATAGTTTATTATGTTAGCCTTTTGTTGTTGATGACACTTCTTTTAAAATTGTGGATGAATTGAAAAATATACTTTGTGCTAATTTGATTGCTTTTAGATTGCCTATATTAGTCAACATATAATGTACAACAAAACTGTGTTATAAATAAGAAATGAACTAACTCGACACAGCGAAATAATTTTTTAATTAATACGAGGGTCGTCAATGGCGATGTTACAGCTATACAAAAGCTCTGTGAAAAATTATTAAAATATATTGTAATCTAATAAGTAAGTATAAGTGGCGTCATCGAGTGTTCAGTACACATACAGATACTTAACAGCGACTGGAGCGACATCTTCTATGGTTTTGAGGGCATCTCTACATTGAGAGTCTCACAAAGTTAGTAGCTGTGGTTAGTAGGGAAAATCAGAGGGCACTAATTTATAGACTTTTTACTCGTTGGCTCAAAAAGTTAGTTAGTCATATAAAGGCTTAAGTAGTCTTTTAACGTGAAGTTTTATGGCTTTATTTCTGAATGAGCTGTCCCGCGCAACTTCGTTAATCAGAATTCGTAAATCAGAATTCAGGATTGGAGATAGTCGTAGTAGGTAGGTACCTCCCGTGCCCTACATGACTTGCCAGTTGCCACCTCACAAACTCGCACTAAATCATAAGTAGTGAGTTCAGTGATAAATGTAGCTTCCCAACATAAAATATATTAATTTTATTAATAAAAGAATTATTCAATAAATTAGTATAGATATATAAACCAGTAGGTACAGATTTAACTACATTTCATCCTGAAAACTACGAATGGGTAATTCGTCATACCACCCACGAATTTATGTGTTTGAAAGTGGAGCTTTAAAGACTTAATATCTACTGGTCGAGGTGTAGGCAATAAGCTTCAATCAATCATTAAGGTCAGAGGTCTTCAGAGTTATAAAGCTTAGAGGTTTTAAAAGCTACTAATACCGTTTAATGGCATTTGATCTATTTAAATTTGATTTACCTACTTATGCATCATAACATTTATAACATAACTAACCAATAATAAACGATGAAAATAGATCTTAGAAAATAAAAATCATAATAAATGCATAATACCTAAATAATAATCAGTATCACTATTTTCTGTAAGGAGAAAAAACTTAAAGAGTGAGTTAAAATCTTTAAAAATGTAAACACTGGAGGGATATATTATGTAATAAATAACGTGTTTGTATAAAAGCAGTCGTCATGAAAACTGTGCGAGCCTGCCCTGCAGCCGGCGGGCGAGGGCGGGCGGCGGGTGCGTGCTCCGTGCGGCTTGCGAGGCCACGCGATCACTCTGCAACGGTCGCCGCCCGGGGTGCACGTCGCACGCTTCGCCAAATTTTCACCCCCACCGCCTAACCATTCTTTATTCTATAACCTCGTTAGCCTTAGTGACGTAAAGCAGTTTCATACCACGGTGGTATACAGTGAACTTGAAGAACTGGGACGACGTGGCACTGCTGCAATAGATCATAGCTCGGGAAGATAAAACGATAACCTTGCTCACTGCATCTATTATTCAGTGACTGCGCTCCTATTGCCAGGATGGCGTCCTTTACAGGTATGATTTCCGAATTAGATGGTATTTCTAAACCTTCACTTGTTTCTACATGAATATCTAACTAGGCAGCGCCCTATTTATAGATATTTGTTATTGGATTTAGTTTCTATATCAAATCTTTGACGAAGTTCTTGTTTTAATAACAAAATAAACGGTCAGGAATTGCGAAATCGATTTAGATATTTATTGATACACATTAGATGCACATATATTTCACATCATAAATATTATTATCTATTTGATATTTAGGTAAATCACGCACTTATACTAACGAGAAAGCAATCGTGTGAGCTTTTATATTATTTTTTCCATAGTGGTGACTTGGTGAGGTTTGCAGTTTTCTCTTAAAAACCATTTTAAAGGTTAAGATAAACCTAGTACTTAGTCCGGATGTGATGCTCGAATCAAAAACTATATTTTGCTTAACGTACGTTAACGTACTATGTGCTTAACGTACCTACCAATTAGTCGGTGTAGGTATGAATTATGCCTTAAGGCCTAGGAAAAAATTCAATACGTTTTCGAGACATTTCTACAATATCAATCTAAGTAGATTTAAATGGGCAGATGATTGTTCCAAACTAAGGTTAAAACATAAGTATTGTAACATCGATTGAGCAGTGGCTAGTCGTCGGCGAAAAGCATTATACCGCGTTCGTTGAAGCTTTTACGGTCCTTGGCTCATTTGCTATTACGGTTACTATTTGTCATGTTGAATTTAAAATATACCCGTTATTACCGACCGACTATTTAATGTATTATTGTTTTTGTCAAAACTAGCTTTTCTTTTTTTCTAAATTCCACAAGGTTACTTTTGAAATATCTACCTAAACGTAACTACTTAATTTCAATTCTGTTGAATAACAGCAACTCAATGTACGATAACTGCGAGCGAAATTAACGCAAAAATATTTTTGATTACACAATATTTCATAGATCACGAGGAATGTAAACGTCTCCAAAAAGGCTCGAGGGAAAGCATGATTTGAGCGCTTTATTAAAACACCGTGTACACTAAACTTGTGCTCGTTTACTATGATTACTTTTCTCTGTAGTAAATTATTTAGCTACGGCGAAGATTAAAATTGTGAGCATGTACCTAAAGGATGTTTCTTTGATGATGATGTCTACCTACATATTTGTGACCTGCTTTGGTTTTTCTTTAAACGTAGCTGAAATAGGAACGACAGCAGTATACCTAAAAGCCACAATAAGGTCAGAGCTTAGATAAAAGCGCGTATCAAAATATTTAAAAAATGATCAACGGTCTACACATAAAAGAGGTTGTTGCATAAAATGTTATAGGTCGACCTGAGATTAGAGACACTACAATAGGCGTCCGTCTGCCTTTGGGGTTAAGTGGCACGTTGGGCACAGATATTAATATTTATTTTTAGCACCCACTTGCACAAGGGGCGCGAAATGAAGACGTATAGAGGGTTTTCTCGAAAATGACCTTTTATATTATGTATGTATATGAGCTGACATAATAAGCTAAAATAACAAGTAGGTAACATAACATTTATTATAATAGTTTTGGACTGGAAACTTGGTATCACTTTTGCTTATAATATTCAATATCTACATATGTTTATTCATCGATAAGCGTTATTTATATCTTTAGGTGCATAATATTCAACGGAAAGTAGCCAACTTTAGTGCCTCAACTCAAACCTTGCTCTGTCCATGGTTAGTCGAAACAGTTTTTTGCTATCGCCACCTTTACCAGTTTTTTATCGCATAGGTAGAAATGAAAGTAATACAGATACCGTAATATAATACTTAGTACATACATTCTCAGTACGTATTTTAATGATTGTATTTTAATGATAAGTATCTTATATGATAATGACTTGATTTTAATTAACCTTCATAAGCTTTAATTGAGGAGAATATGAAATAACAAGGATCATGAATGTGTTCATGCTACTCTGACTTTCGAAATTAATAGGGGGAAGTAGGGCAGTTTCGTACAAGGGACACCCTGATACACTAGAGATATCTGTTGTTAGGCCCATATCAATTGAATGACTTATATACGTATGGGTAGCTTATTAATGTGTGTATTGGTTCACGGTGTTCGACTGAAGTCGGTTTAAATCGCGTGACGAGGTGATAGTAAAAGTGATTTTTCTATCCGTAAGTAATTGAAATATAACTTTACTTTGAACATTCATAAAGCTGTTTTCTACGTAATTCATTACTATTTTATTTCAAAAATAATAGATTCAAGTTTGTCAATTAATACGTTTATAATGATATTATAAATAATTATTATGATATTTTTTTAGGAATATTTAATTTCATTTTTTAGGACAGGTTCATACAATAGTGTAGTTTGATACTAAACTTTATGAATGTAAGACACTTTTTTATTTTAGTGAAAGTATTAGTGATATCGTGAAAATATTAGTGATATAATTTTGTTTTACAGCAAAAACATGGTCAAAAATTACAAGAAAAAAGAAAATAGGATGAAAAAGTTGGAATTAACAGTCAAAATTAAAATAAGAAAAGGAAAACTAGGATTAAGTTTTAATTAAATTATAAGAAAAATTAAGGAAATGAATAGATTAGATGACAAACGGAAAAGTAAACCGAGAGAAATAAAGAGAGCGTTAAGTTTCGCACATATCACACTAAATTTAAGATTTTTACGTGTAGGTACTTATGAGGGTGCCCCACATAATATGGGGTACATTGACACACACACAAGCGTATTTTCGCAAATTACACATTTTTTATATAAAGTCAATTATTTAGACTATTCGTTTTTTAACGAATCGATTCAGGTTATTATATCAATGAAAATGTTGCAAAATATAAAAAAAACTGTATGAAGGTGCTCCGCTTCCCCTTATAATTTTTGTCTGCGAAGGCGTAGGTTCTATGGTACTTTCTATAGGTACTTTCTGAAGCTTGTGTAGATCTTACTTATTTGGTTGTGTGAACTTAGTGAACCGTAGTTCGTAGTTATAGTGTTGAAACTTTGTGCTTGAGTTATCCATCATTGTGGAAGCTATTAACGACGTGGAAAGGGCGAAGGGCGCGGCAGTTTACTCCAATTTCAATTACTGTTCGTGTCGGCAAATACCACGACGTACTTCGCTCGATATGATATAGGAGAATTTATTTTATTAAGACTTTAGCTTTCTTTAGTTTGGTTTTCTTACGGTAAATACCTAGTAAATACCTTGAGGTAGGTAGGTACAGTGTTATCCGAATAAAATTAAAAGATATTGTACCTATGTAGTAAGGTAGTAACTGTTGGTTTATGAAAAATAATATTGTCATACGTCAGCGTGTTTAAATATTGTTCGGTATTGACTTTCTTGATGGAAAAAATGGAGAATATATAAAATTGTCCTCGCAGTTTTTTCATTTTATAATTAACTAACATGAATAGTCCCTAACAGCAGAGCGTGGTTAATATAAAGAAATAATAGAAAAGAAGTGATATAATAATGGCTTCAAGCAGTGGCGTTTTTCCAAAACTGACGGAAGATGTAAATTTTTCAAATTGGAAATTTAGACTGAAAATATTACTAGAAGAGAGAGGAATACTGGATATAATTAATAATTATGATAGCAAAAACAGCAAAAATGTAGAAGATGATGCGAAAGCAAAGAATATAATAGTTCAATGTGTCTCTGATCGTTACTTAGATATTATTAAGAAGTGTACTACAGCGGGAGATATGATAAAACATTTAGAACGGGTATTTGAAAGGAAAAGCATTTTCAATAAGTTATATCTAAGAAAGAAGTTGCTTTCAATGAAGTGTAACACCGATAATATTCAGGATCATTTTTTGAAATTCGATAATGTGATAAGTGATCTTGAAGCTACTGGTTGCACTTTAGAAGAAAATGATAAAGTTTGTCATTTGCTATTGACTCTCCCAAACAGTTATGATACAGTGATTACAGCTTTAGAGACAATGAGCGATGAAAAAGAATTAACGATGGATTTTGTAAAGTCCAGACTGCTGGATGCGGAACTGAAAATAAAAAATAAGCACGAAGACAATAATGAAGCAAGCTTTGTAACTTGTTATAAATGTGGAAAAATAGGCCACATGTCGTATGAATGTAAAAGTAATAAAAATAGAGGAAGAGGCTTAAACAAAAGAGGAAGGCGAGGCTACGCAAATTATAGACAACGAAAATTTGAAACTGGAAAAGTAAATATGACAAATGAAATGACAGAGGATGATATGACTTTTGTTGCTTTGACAGCCGAAAATAAAAATTTTCATGATACCGTATTTATAGTGGATTCCGGTGCAACACATCATTTTGTGCAAGATAATTTAGAAAAATACATGGAAGATGTCAAAGAATTACATAACGCCGTAACTATAACTATTGCGAATGGTGACAAGCTTGTAGCAGAAAAGAAAGGTGTATTAAGATTGCTTTATCGTAATAAGACAATTTCTATTGAAGCATTATTGGTAAAGAATTTAGCTCATAATTTACTATCAGTGAATAGACTAATGGAAAAGGGATTTACAATACAATTTAAAAATAGGGAATTGAAGATTTTTAGTAAGGAAAATGTAGTATATGGACAACGACAAGGGAAACTCTATGTATTGTGCCTGAAGTTGAGACAAAGCTCGAGTCTTAATGTAAGTACTGATACAAATATAAATAAAGAGATATGGCACAAAAGATTAGGACATTTAAACAGGAAAAGTTTAGCTATAATGAAATTACCATTTAGTGAGAAAATCTGTGATACCTGTATGAAGAATAAAAGCACGAGGTTACCTTTTAAAAGAGTAACATGGCCACAGTCAAAAGCGATTGGTGATCTTATACATTCTGATGTTGCAGGGCCATCCAGGGTTACCACAAAAGAA
>DWBW01000182.1:0-12047 GCA_018231125.1 Spialia spio | reverse complement strand
TGAATGTAAGTGTCGAAGTGATTTGATATTCGAAGTTTCCGAATACCTCGTGTGTACGGCCGGCTGCACTCCATACGCTTTGGTCTTGTCATTTCTGTCAAGTCGAGCCATGCTAAAGCGCATACAGAATGTTCCACCTATATTAAAATAAAGGAGTAAACATCTATATTTAAATAGTAAGGTATTTGACTTTGTAAGCCCTCTCTTGTGATGGCATACAGATATGATCTTTGAGAGATGAAATAGAAAGGTACTGCATGGCGACTACGGCGACATTGATATTATCTACCTAATTTTAAATAGGTAATAACATAAAAATGCTTTAAATTAAGAAAACAAGACTATAATTTATAACGTCATCAATAAACATAGGGCACAAAATATCTTGAGTTTACCTACATAATGCCAAAAAAAAACTTATCAAACTAACTTGGCAGGTGCATGCTTCACGGTTTGCCAATGGGGTCGTTCTTCAAATAGTGTCGAATGTGCTAAACACGTGTGAAACAATATTTCTACACAACTTCCCTGTTCTGTTGTATTTTCGATTATTGACTAACCCGTTTCTTAAGTACAGGGAAGTCCTTCGAGGTGTGTATGCACGTGTAAGTGGAGTAATGTACCTATTATTGATAGGTAATCATCGATTGAGTGCGCTTGGGTAACGAGCCCATCGAATTAATGGCCTCTACTTAAGTAATACCTATAACACTACACAATAATATTATTATTATCTATAACACGACAGTTGCAAAACAAAACACTATGTACACTAAAAATTCGTTAAAGCATGCCTGTTTCTGAAAAATTATTATTTGTTACAAATTTTTGTCTTAACTTCTATATTGAATAGGTAGGTACCTACTTTATTTTAAAAGTCACAATTTTCTCAAATAAATATACAGGAAGGGAGTAATCTCTCCGACCCAAACTCTACGAATTCGTATGACATGTACCTACGCAACCTATATACTGCAAATACACATATAGTTTTTCCTAGATTTAAATCAGGTGCTTCCTGTAATCTGTAGATCGCGACAAACGTTAATTAAAACATGACACACTCAGAAGTGCCTCACGCGTCGATGCCCATTATGACTAATTCTTTAGTGTGACGCCATTCAAATTGCTGTGTTTTCATAATTCTAAATATACCTATTGTCGACTGTGACTGTTGTTATTTTAAAACAAAACAGACCTTTTGGCCTAATTTCGTTACAAGCAAATCTGTTAATTTAGCGCTTAGCATTACCTTATGTGTGTGAAACTTACAAAAAAAACAACCTAAGCATAATTACAGTATTAAGTACAATGAATGACGATAGTAAGTAATAGACAAGTAGGGAGGTACCTACTTATCACCGTTTTATCCCAAAAAAAACTTAGCACATTTTTTATCAAACACTTATATAGAGTGTTAAGTTTTATTTTTTTTCATATTAAGTGCCTTTCATATAAAGTTTACCTAAAATTTTTCGGTAATATAGGTATAGTAATAGGTATACGAAAAAATCTATATTATGTACCTACAGGTGATATGTACAACTACATAGTATAGATCTATTGCGAAGCTAAAGGCGGTACGATACTTAAAATATGTTACGTTACGTTAATTAAAATATGTAAATTTGCAACTTTCATGCATTCTTACTGAACAATTTGCTTATTAGCGCGAAATATTAGGTACTTCACACGTCAACAAAAATAGAAGGTCAATTATCGTAATGTGACAGAAAGTGAAAAAAAAAAAAACAATTAGGGCTGGAAGATACTTAGACTTTTCTGACGTTTCCTGAATCTATAGTAATAAGCAAGATAAATAAATAGGAATTTAAAAGTCTACAAGAAGAGTCTGTTTATTTGGTAATTTTTTATCAATATTTTAATTACAACTATTTTAAATCGGAAAGCTGCTAGATGGTTTTACCAATTAAAAAACAAGGTAATAGTGTAATGAAATGCGATACTTATTTACTTTACTTTTTAGATTTTTTTCTTGGTTATTTTAGATTAGTTCTTGATTGAATAGAACTTGTGCATATTTTCTTTGTACTTAGATAATCTATTCTATTGACAGCTGTTACACAGACTCCATCTCTATGGGCAATGAGTAATTGATTAACTTACTACACCTAGCGAATAAAAGTTGTCAATTTTTTTCGAGACTAAACGCTTATAGCAAAATCTTCAAGTAGAATCCTCAATAGACTATTTTTGGGGTAAAGTAACATTTGACATACATGGAAAGTCAACCAAGAATAGTTTACTTCAGACTTACCTTAAGATTGTGCAACAGTCCCTTAGGGTCAATGGCGTAAGCATTCCAATACTTCTGTATTGCACGTATGGGTGTAGTTTAAGAAGGAAAGCGCCCGTATCATCCCTACTCAAGAGTTGTAAGAAACAGTAGCTCAGTTGGCATCAAAGTAACTGACGACACTCGTAGCCGGAAAGCCGCGGTGACCCCATTTCGGCCGAGGCAACAACCCGTCCGGATCCCAAGTCTTTGACACTTAAACAGCTGAGAGTAGGCCATTTATTTTAGTAATGTACTTTCGGCAAAAATAAATCACGGATCGCGATTGTTTGGTAGAGATACGAGTACTATATCGATTTCGAATCCAAATCTCGAGTTACTCGGCAAGTTTTATTGCTGTCGTTGCTGTGTCTTAATACCTACGTCCTTATACGTTACGCGCTTGTTAGCAAACATATTTTGCTGAATTTCAGCTTTATTCGCCTACCTAGTGAGTGAGTGACGTGAGGCCTTTATAAATTTCCCACTAACGAATAAATAAAACCTCATCGGAAGGTATGCAACATTGGATAATAGTGGGTGATTAGGAATTTAGGAACATGACTAGGTATAGAAATAGACTTGAGAAAAATAACACATGCAAACTCTTTGATTAAATTCGAATTTCAAATGTGTAGTTACGATACAATTTAGGCGTAGCATTAGCATAATATAATTATGTTATATACTTACTGTACCTATAAGGGGCTTTGAATCCAAACGATCAATAATTATACTGCGCAAAAATAGGTACTATCTACTCAATGTTTTTGTGTTCATTAGATGCAACATGTCCACGTCAGTACAAAACACAGTCTATGAAATACTAATAATCAATAACTAATTATGACCTGACAGAATAATAAAGTTTGTCTATTGAAGGCACTAGTAGCATTTGTACCGACGTATCTCTCTGCATATTGAATGCAGATCGTAGCACGTAGCACTTTAGGCGTGATATTTTCTTAAGATCGAATGGCATATGCCCCATTGCTCATTTTGTGCTTAAACAAAAATTCTTTGTAACATTATCTTATATCTAGCATCCACTAGGTCTACTAAGATCTATTAATCCATATCAGAGTTGTAGGTTTGATCCGTACCTACTTGATTGGCAAAAGTTATATCTCTGATATCTCATAGTTTTATACGGTAATAGAGATCATAATAGGAGGTGCTTGACACGAGCCGCAATCCCATTCTGTTTTAAAATCACGTCACGTACATCCTTAGCTAATTGTAGGCGGTCAATCCCCTAAAGACCCAAAGTCGCCGGCTTTAAAATTTTCTCTATATAAAAACGGAGAGGATAAATTGCGTTGCGCACAAACATGATTTTATTAATGTTCATGAGAATATCTTACAGAAAAAAATAAATTAATTTTATAAGGCTGTTTAAAGTTTTGATTTCTGGTGTTAAACTAAAAGTGACTGAATTTCAGTAATCATGGTTCTAGGCTACTCTCCGTCTGGGCACAGAATACAGAAAGTAATAGTACCTACACGTTGTCTGGGTGTTTGTGTGTGTCAGCCAAGACACGGAGAGTCATACAATTCAGTAGTTGGAGCTATGACTGCTGTGAGTGTGAAGCGTCATTTATTATAAATATTTATTTTATTTATTTATTTACGATGGACTCAGCGAGTGTCGCGACTGTGATATTCCCAGGGCGTACGTACAGGCTCCTACCTACCTACAAACTGTCACACTAATGTTCCTAATTATAGACCTCTAAATATAGATTTCACCTGTTACATTGTTATTATAACTAGTGGTTACCTGCACCCTACCGCGATGTCCCGACGTGACAGCGGTCGTTGACAGTAAGTCACGAACCACGATGTATTGAGAATTGAGATCGAGAGGTTGCCAAACATTTAGGTGTACGCTCCACTCGATTCTTAATAGAAATATTGCTTTCATCCGTTATGGATGATCTATTTTTAACATGCGCCATAACTTTTCTATACTATATTATCGATATCTCGAACATTCCAAGTTTTATATTCTTAGTTAAAAGGAGTAATAGCTTTCAATAATAATGGAATCACTTTTCAGTTTTAAGTGAAATATGCATGTCAAGAAGCCAAATAATTGTTGTCGATTTTTGCTCATATACCTACTCCGTCTACAGAGTCGCACTTCAGTCTTTGAAGCTAGATCCGATATAAGAAAGTTCTAACTTCTAAGAGGCACGATTAATGAGCGCCTGTCACTTAGTCGCAGTCGCAGCGATTAACATTACGTCTTAAGGCCGCTTAGGTACATTTTGGTCATGGTTTAGAAAAGTAATTGCACTTCCACAATATAATATTATAATTTAATACTTCTTGTGTATGTAAATAACATAAAACTCATCAAATAAATCATTACAATTAGGCAGTAATTTATTTTACTATTAAATTCTATTTGCTAATCGAATAAATCCATGCAATTATTTTTAAAAAATATTTTTAAGAAAGGCGTAGAGATTAGGGTTATAAAATATACGCCACGTAATAGATACCTACTCTACTCTTAGTAGTATTAAGTGTATAAGCAATGAATCTACTTGAGTCTGTTTAAAATTAAAGTACTTGAGTGCAGTTAATTAATACGGACGTAAACACTAGAGCACAGATTATTGAGCACATCTCGATGAAATAAATGACATTTGCCACTTGAGTGTACTAATATGAACAGTCAGTATACAGGCGGTTGCCACTATCTGCTTGCACCTGCCACTTAAAAGCTTGATCGATCTAAACTGAGCTTTGCAATAATGCCGTCAAGTTAATGATTTACGATAGGAATAAGTGAATAGGTAGCCAATGGCATTAGTATGCATTTAAAGGAATGTGTCTGCATTTGATAGATCTAATTCAACTTGTTTATAACATTAGAATTATTATATGAAATTTAATTTAAAAAGAGTTTTTTTAGTTGCTATTTACGTAAGTATAGTAATTAGTAACGTTATTTTTCGTTACTACGTCTTGTATAGTAACAACTTACAGTACATAGTACACACTTATAAAAATCCTAAATAAGTGATTGTAAATTTTCAAAGAAAAATGTAAAAAAACACTACAGCGGCCTAATACCAAGAAAAATTGTAATGACGTGTTCAAGAAGCCTTATTAGTTTTAAGGTGATGTGTATCGCGGACATCGTGGTGAGGAATTTGCACTTGTTTTTGTTGACTCTTCGCCTACGTACCTACATACTCTGTATAGCGACTTCTCATTATATTCAGTAGGTAGGTACTTTGTGAGAATCTAAATTCTTGGAGTACTTTACCAATATTAGGTAATATAGCTGGACAGTCTCAGTCGTTATGTCCCACTTGTAAAAATTGGAATATAATTTGACATTAAAAATTGATACCTTCGTTAAAAACACCCATAAAAATTGTCGTTTCACAAACAACTATTTAGTGATATTTAATTCATATTAACCTAAAAGTGGAACAGACTGTTCAACGTCAGATTTTGTTACCATTAAGTAAACTAAGAAAAGACGCTCACAAAAGCGCCTCTAAATATTATGTATCTACGATGTAGTTATTTTGCGCCCTTCATTGATGTATATTTGTCATGTTCTGCATACCTTTAGCTGATGCCTCTGAGCCTCTCAACGTACCTTAGATATTAATTGAGTCTATTACAAAACATTAATACCGCGCACCCACCTTCACAACCGGCTATAAAGCGTCTGTGACAGAAATAGCTGCTATTTCCACTTCACCGTTGAATTTATTATGTAATTAGCCAAGTCGGAACTGCTTGCATATCTTGCGGGATGGATGTCTATTGTGCATTTACAAAGCAGTGTGCTCTTCAGTCCCTAGATACCCTCGCGAGGATCCATTGCTTCCCTATCTCAGTTTATGAAACAATTTTAGTGCCTACTTATCGTTTCGTCGAAATGCGATGGAAGAATTGAATTGACAATATCGCTTTAGCAATTACAAAACCAGCAGTAGTTGCTGAAGTTAGTTTTACTTAAGTAGCATTAATATTGTTCTTTTCTTGCAACTTATTTAATGGCACTGCTGGACTTAGGTTTCTCCTCATTAGCAAGGAATTTTGATGTTGCCAAGGCTCAATCTTCACTCTTCAGGTTCATACTTCAAACTGGTAGTAAACAAATAGAGCATCATGAACACCGAACGAATGGAAACGTGCGCTCACGGGCGTCATATCTCGGAATACATTTAGCAGATTATATGCGCTTTTCAACGTCGTGTTGATAATTGTAAGGCTACACGGGACAACGTAAAAAGCAAAGCGTTTCGAATGAGGTGTAGTAAATTAATAAATAGTCTTAAGTGTTGCGACCAGTAAAAAAACATGTACCTAACTATGTAGAGTCTGATCGGTGCAATATTTTACAATTCTCGGAATATTCTTTGTCTAGACACGAGCTTAATTATATTGTTCTGTGTAAATTGAAATATTACTATTTGGCTTTATTACTAGGTAAAATAGTAACCATAGGAAATAAAATAATAAAAGGTGATGAAGAAAAGAACAGAGAGTGCACATACACCGTTTAGTACAATGAAGAGAAACATCGATATAACCCTGATAGATTTCCACAAAACTCTAGAAAAGTATGAGTGTTATAAATATTCACTTAATTTTATTAAATAGGATATTCCTGCTCAGCGCCAAAAGATGAGGAACTAATGACAATAAAGCATTTAAAACTATTGATTTTACAAAGCTTTAACGGAAGCCATCAATTGATAAACTAATGGAACGAATACGTGGGGTTCAATCACTGTAACAGTTGTCAGTGTGATTTATCGATACCACGCCAGCAGCAATAAACCATACCTAGACCAAAAATAAATAATCACACTACGTCACAAGTCACAACAAACAGTGAAGCTTCTACGCAAGAAAATAAGATCTAAAACAGTGTTCGTATCTCTCTCGCCTAAAGGGAAAAGTTGGCCATCCATCTTTTGTCCATCGGCTCAATCAATATAGGTCAGTCCGGAAACACTGAATAAAAACTGCTTCTATTTTGAAACTTTAAAGAAACGGTAGCACTGCATAGTAATAAAAACAGATTGAAGTTCCTATAAATAAACAGCGTTGTTCCCCGCGCCTACTCCTTCGATCGCTTATTAAGTAATTTTATAAATTCATTATAAGACACTTTTACTTTATTATTGGGTTATTTTGGGTCTTTATTATTGGGTTCAATCTTCCAAACTTCAAAATTAAAAACGGCTCAGATTGTAAAGAAGAAAAAACGGCTTATACCAACACGCTTTCTAATCTTTGTATGGTATAGTTGCACCTTTTCCCAAACTTCCGTTCAAAAACACTGCTCTTTGTGATTCAACGTGACGATACTACGCTCCTGTTGATTAGCATGTTCGTGGAGGTTCTTACTTATTATATTTATTCTAGTCATAGAGCCCCGCTGACATGGTGAAAAGCGAGTAAGGTAACCTCTAGCGAGGACGGTCGGTACATAGATGTGCGCTAGTGGCAGATTTCATCTACGCTTCCCTATTTCGAAGGGAATGTTAAGCCATCCGCGCCACAGATAATAGTCGTATAAACTTGGTCCGAACCCTTTATGCAGTTTAACAACATCCGACACATGTTGGCCACTAACCCGTATTGATATATGACTCCTACACAATTATTCGTATTGGGAGATTAGTTGCGGATAAGACTAATCTACATTGAAGCAGAGCGTGGAGACATAATTACGACCCAGGTCTACCCAATTATAGTGAACGTACCTAATCCCTACTAAGTAGGTATTTCTTCGTATATGATTTCTGCACGTAACTGTACGTCAAAAATGCAGTTTTAATTATCATCTTTTAATTGGAAATAAAATCAAAATACCTAGATGCTGTCAATACATATGTACCTACTAGTTTACTCATAAAAGTAAACAGGCTTCAAGAGAAATTACCGGAAAATATAATCGATACTTACATCTTGCGGTTATCCACTGCAAGGGGTAGCTCGTTTGACAGGTATTAGAAAACCTAATACTTACGTACAATGATATCAGTGAGGTATTTAAACGAGAACATAAAAAGTTTATCAGAAACTCGATTAAATACCATGTTTTATATCCCACAAATGTTTGTAAATATAATAACATGTAAAACTGCTTTATTCTATTTATTGAATAAATTAAACTTTATAATTTCAGGGTCCTCGCGTGGTCAGATGGTGAATCGACTTAAATTAATGGACATGAATAAATGATTGGTCGAAATGTCGTACAGAAATTACGTAAGTTGATACATATATCTTTAACATTTTGACTACACTTTGTGGTGTTTGCTTAGGTTAAATAATAAAAAAAAGGTGCTCAGTATTACAAACATCTTGCTTCTACTGTTCTTAGTTGCAGTTAGCAATTGATTGAAAGTGTCTACTTATAGTCGTCAAAATTGCCATAAACTTAAGTCCATAAAACTGGGCGTTAAATTCCAATCCTTAGCCTACTATTAATCAGTCTGCTCCAAGACCGAAGGGCTCAATAAAATCCCTCCTTGTATGTTATCTCCATGCGTACACGCATTCTTGTCGCTATTTATAAGACAGTCAAAGAAACAGCTTTATGTTGTGATACCTTTGAATGATTATTATGGTAATTACACATTTAACTTAGTAAATAATATTATTTGTTTTGTATACTAATTGAATACCAAAGGACTAAATTTATCTTAGGTAATTCGGTATTCACCCACTTTCATTTATCTGGTTACTTTTAATATGTTTACTGGAGGTATTTCTTTTTTTCAGTATGACACATCGCCGTACAGCAGACCGCGAGACACAGGGAGAACCACTGGCTCGACCGATCGACCAACTGCAGTAACTGCAAAATATATAAACACCACACCATCATATAAATCTTCCAGTATACCCGTACTCTCTAACGATCGCTCTCTACGAGATGAAACACCAATATCGTCAATTGCGAACAGATATGCCAGTTACAATAAAACAGAAAAACCCACCTCTAAGTATGATAAGAAAGACTTTTCAAGTAAACTCACTATACCGTCTCCAGTTAGTAAAAGTAGAGATGTCAGTCCTGTATCAAGTTCCTCAAAGTATAGTATAAGTAGAACTTCTCGTCATATAAGTCCGGATCGACGAACTACCAAGAGTTTAAAAGATAAAACTCGAGATACCAGTCCTGTTGATAGAGAAAGACACATTCCAAGCAAGACTGATAAGTCTGCAGGTTATAGTGGCCTGTCGAGTTATAAATTATATCCAAGAGCACCCAGCTACAGCAGACCTACTTCAAGAACTGAGACAAAACCTGAAGTAACAGTTAATAGATACGCTATAGCTAATCGTTTATCATCAAGTTATTTGAGAAGTCCTACTCCAGTTAAAAGAGCATCATTGTCTCCAGTAAGCTACACTGATGCGAGCAATAAAAGTGAGAATGATAAACCATTGTCCCCGTCTACAATAGCGGAAGAGGGCTGTAAAGACGCTAGTGTAACACAAGAACATAATATGCAAAATGGAAATGAAACTATAGTCGATAATGATGAGAGCATTGAAACCGTTTCTGTTGTTACGAGACACACATCACCAACACCACCAGGATCATCATCATTTGTGAGATCTAGGAGAGCAGATATGGCTAAAACAGTGGAGAAAAAAATAACACGTACCAGAAATAAACCCGAAATGGTAGATAAAGAAATTCAATCGGATAGACTCGACAATCCAACGCGCTCAAGTAGATTTGGTAGCACAAGTAGAACTAGCATAACTAATTGGACCTTCTATTCACCCACTAGTAATAACTATACTGGCTATGCTGGTAGATATTCAACTCAATATTCCAATTTAAATGCAAATAATTCATATGATAGAAGTAGCAGAAGTTGTAGTAGAGAACCCGTCTCAAAAGAAAACTCAAATTCTTATTCACATTCGGAAAGCAGTAGAGATAAATGTGATGAAAATAATAGTCCGGTATTAGAAACCAATGGAGAAGCAGAAAAAGTTTGTGAAAATAATATAAATGAAGATACAGCAGACATAGTTATTAATGTTAATTTAAAGTTGAAAAAGGCTACAAGTCCTGTAAATTCTACAGAACTAGTTTCTCCAGAAATAACAATCACTAATTGTCAGTTACCCCCGCAAGCTCCTAAAACGGAAGCATCCGTAAAGACCAAAAAACTAAAAGTGCGTAAATCTAGTACAGATTCTTCAACAGATTCTTCTTCTAAAAAGAAAGTAGTTAAGAAACGAAGTAAATCAGTAACCTCTACAGATTCCGAGCAGGGAAGTGAAAAAATCGACAAAGATAGCAACAAAGAATCCAAATCTTCAAAATCTAAATCTTCTACAGGAGTCAACGTGTCCAAAAATTCTACAAAATCAAAACATTCCAAATCTCGTGAAAGTAATAGTCCTGAATCTAGCATAACATTATCGACACAATCTTCTATTAGCGAAGATGAATCGGTATCAAAATCTAAAATCAATGATATATCAAGAACATCAGCGGATGAAGTATCTATACCCACAGATCGATCTGCAAAACAATCATCCCCTGTTAATTCTAATAAGCACGAAGTTGGCACTGAAGAAGCGAAATCATTTTTGATACGGGCTTTAGCTCCGGTAACCAATTTATTCAAATTAAGATATCAAGATTCAACTGATAATAGTAGATGGTTAGAAAATTCTACGTCAGAATCAACTGGAAAAGATATTTCAAACCTTATTACAGAAAGCAGTTCTAATAAAACCAAAAACAGTACTGATAATATAGTTGCTTCTAATAGTGATAACGTAGTAAAATTAAAAGCTATTCGCCATATAGAGTCTGGTGAAAGAGCCTGGTGGCTAGATTCAGAATCTGATAAGAAAAGTTTCAGTCACAGTGGTGAAAAATTGCGACGCTCCGAATCAAAAACTGACCACGATAACTTGGTATTGCGATCAAGTGAACATTCAGACGGCGATAGACCATTTAAATATAATTATCAGGATGATGAAAAACCATGGTGGCTTGATAGCAGTGCTAACATTCCAGAAGGAATCGAACGTTTGACGCCTCCACGTAAATCATCGAGCGACAGTGACAAAAGTGAGAAATTTAATTTTTTCAAAGTGCGACATATAGAATCGGGTGACAAAAAAGACTGGTGGTTAACAAGTAACGAAAATTCAGCAAGCAGTAATAAGGTTGACTCTCATAGTAATATCAGTTTAAGTAAATCAGGTTCTGATCAAAAAAGTTTTCCCATGAAACGAATAAGACATATAGAATCGGGTGAACGCCCTTGGTGGTTGGCAAGCGACAAAAACATTCCAGAAGGCATTGAGAAATTACCAACTCCACCACCGCAAGATGAATCAGACAGCTCAGATTCGGAAGAAGTTCGAATTTATGTGCCATCTTCACACGTTCCGCCTTTTCCTCTACATTTGCCTGACGACGAGCCTTTAGGTGACAGAAGGAGCCCCGAAGGCCTGGAAACTCCAAAAAATAACGAGGAATACGAAAAACGCAGGTCTCCGTATGAAAATAATCTTAAATACCGTCGGGATTCATCATCAAACCTGTCCTATCAAAAGGGTTCGGAGAAATATATATCACGATATACAGACATAGACGACATTTTGGGTACTTCAGGTCAAATATATAGTCCGTTTATGGACTCTTTACTGGCAAGAAGAACCGGGCAAATACCTTTTGACGACGACGAATGCGAAGAGATCGATCCAACACAAGTAAGAA
>DWBW01000181.1:0-12050 GCA_018231125.1 Spialia spio | reverse complement strand
CCCATCCGAGTACAGTTCGCCCGGAGGTTGTTTAATCTGTAAGATCGCTTGCGATACATGATGCACATGCTCTTTTGTTACAGAGACTCTTTTTACGTAGCCTTTTTTCTGTCGTCGGTTACACCTTATTTATTTCAAGTTATATTTTGAACCCAAATTCTACTATCATTTCTTTTACCTAACATCATGATCATGAAATGGCAATATCAATTGAGGAGTTGTCGAACATTAAAAGATTGTTAAATTAAACATTTTTGTTAAATATTTTAAAAATTATTTAAAATGAAGACGGGAAATAAAAATCCTAGACACTTAACCAAATTTAAAAGAACACGACAAAAACCGTCTTGTACTGCCTCATTCTGAATACTAATGAAAAATACCTGGTAGTGATTCGATGAAATTGTAACACTGTAAAGTTCCCTTTTTGCATAGGAAATTAATATATTTCCTTTTGAAGACGTCATAAGTTTTTATAACTAGCTGTCCTTAATTCTTCTACTGAATTATCTTAATTAATTACTCATGACTATAAGCTTCCAGAGAGACGGTTGGAAAAAGAGAATTTCTGAAAAACAGCTCTGAATGACAATTGACCGTATTTTATTCTACTCCACACTAATTCCTTCAAACTATTTAGGCTTCATTTAGTATAAGATACATCATAGGTACTACTAAGATATATCATACATTATTATCTAAGCTTAAACAGTTACAAACGCAATGAGTGGAGCTATATTTAATCGTTATCGAGGCAACAGTCCTCAGTGCGGACTCAACGCCGGATGATTTACTCACAGCTTATCTTACTTACCGCAGACTTATTGTTTCTACCATAGCGCTTTAGGTCGTTTTAACAATGACAGTATTCAATGAACGCAATCATTATAATCTAGTAATGCTTATGATTGATTTCTGCACCAACTGAAGAACCTGGAGGATGATTTTATTTTTATTTATTAACAGATACCTAATTAAAGATAGTTTTTAAATTTTCAATGACACTTTTACATAGTTTTCTAATAATTTCTGGTAAAGACATTCTAACATGTGACAATTTGTATAAAGAGAGCATACTAACAGAATGTTTTTAAATAACAAATGAAACGAAAGGAGTCAAGACCCCTTTGGCAAAGTAAAGGTGCCCCTACTATAGAAACAATTACTGTAAATGACTTTTTGAATAAATAAACTATTCTATTCTTATCTTTAAAAAAAACTTCAAAAACCTCCAAAACAAAAATAATAGATAATGAGCTCATAAATCACAAACATAACATGTCATTAGCTTGTCTTCTCAGTCTCTAATAAAACATTTCCTTATAACCTCCAAATATTACAAAGATATACTATCACTATCAACACGCCCCAATCACTGCACTAATTAGAGACCTCTATGAGTAAATCACGAATTCATACGTCCTCAGCCTCATTAATCCATTCGTAAGCAACTATGCAAAAGTGAACCGTTAGATTGCATTGAATGTGATGCAGTCGCAGACAGTCGGTCATTATCATTATCGCACCGCCGGTATCCATTAATCACGTTGGTATTCCTGAACCGAACCGCTACACCCGCTACACGCCTCCCCCTTACATCCCCTAGTACCTGGACGCCATGCTTCCACCCTTCCCTTATCAGTTTTGATGTAGCGACTCGCGAACAGGGAACCAGTACAGTAGTGAGCGCTAGAAATGATACTCGTACCACGTGAATTTCGGAGTTTGTTCCTCGCTTAATGGAAAGATTATGAAATGTTAATGCGTTGCGGTTAAAATCAGTAAGCCGAACGCATTAACATTATTAACTACTAATGCAATGGGGTTTTAGAGAGAAGTTATTTGATTTATAAGAGAAATACTTAGATAAATTAAGGATGTAATTTTACTTCGAATAATGTCGAACTTTAAACAAAACAATTGTTCCGATCTGCGATGCGAGTCTGATTACCGTCAAATGTACAAAAGTGTGACGAAGAATTGACATTATTCACCCAGTCGCTTTACTGAATTGCCTAGAACAATAAATAAGTGTTATCCTGTTTAGTTAACAAAAAGCTGTGTGAAGAAGACGTACCAGAAATCATTACGAAAAAGAAATAAGAAATACAACAATCTACTAAATACCTCATAAGATATAAAAAACAATATTCTGTAATTTCTAGTTTATCTACATCTGTATAATTACAACCTCTCATTACCATCTGCCAATGCACTAATGTGTGGCAGAGCATTGACATTCCGCACGCGGCCCGTACTGATTCGATCGGCGATGAGCCGGTTATTGAATCAGTTGGATAAACACCCCCTCTCGCGCCGTGATACGGATTTGCATATGGGTACCAGAAAATTATCATTCCGTTGCACAGAATAATGATAAAGCCAGCAATTTGGTTAATTTAAGAAACACGCCGTATAATTTGAAAATAAACTCGCGTCTTGTACCTACTTATAAATATTTAAAAAAAAATTTTTTTAATATTATTTTATATCTAATACCTCTGTTAATGAACATAATAACTATTTCAATAATTTCACAATTCTCCCTTTTATTATCTGCAAACTTTCTGACAGTTGTGGTAACCCGAAAGTGATGTTATATGTAAAGATGTTTACGATAATGGAGTCGGGCTCCAGAGACTCTCAAAGTGCAAATAAGCATAAAGCCAAAATATAGGTTATTTATGTTCATCTCTTTCAGACTATCTAAATTTAAGCAAAAAACCATTATACGTAGAAAAAGATTTTTAAAAACCTAACATTCAGTAAAGCACTTTAATAACTCACCTTTTAGAGCTTTTAAGGCTTTTGTTTTAAATTTTGAATCATAAAAGCGGCATTAAAAGTTGTTAATTAGTTAGCAAGTTTTTCCTTAACCAAATTTTTTCATTGACTATAAAATAGTTATGGTTTTAATTATGAGGAAAATCTTAAATTATATTAAGTTAAATTAAAATTTTCAATATGGTTAAGTATAACTGTAACACGACTACGAGTATCTTGTAATGTATTCGTTTCTGAGAGTTAGATGCGATATTATTAATTTTTTATTTCCCATAAAGCAGATACCTTAAACTAGGAAAGAAAAGATGAAGCAGACGAAAATCAAAAAGTAAAGGTGCAAGTTTGGATATATGTAGATAGATATTTACTAATTTGAATAATTTTTTTACAAATAGTTTCGATAAACTCCTTTTTTTAATTTCTCTCCAAACCTAACTTTGTAGACCAAGCAGACGAAGTTACTAACGAAATCTAGTGTAGATACCTAATTTAATAACATGCAAATATTTTCCATTTTAGTAAAGTAGATAGCTATATATTATATTCAATTTTGCGAGAAAATAAAAAAGAAATTAACAATACTAGGAACCTGTAAATGACGTTGTGTTACAAGATTTTCAGATAAATCTTTGGAGGGTAGTAAATGACTCGTAATTAATTTGAGCCAGAAAGAACTTTTGTTTGTGATGGTTTTCGAAACTTCTGAAAATCGTGGATACTAAACAAAGGATCCAACAGACTACTTGAATATTTTTTTGCATAAGTATTTGAAGTCTTTGTTAGACATCTATGTAAAGTTATAAGACAAAATTATTTCATAGAAACTTGTTATTAATAAATAAAGAGACAATGAAAATTCTCACAATGAGTGGTACTTATACGTAATAATTGCTTTTCAGATACCTGAAAATAATGATTTGAGTAGGTACACATTAGACAGGGGTATCATTTATAGTTTCGGCGCAATCATTTAGATAGGGGATTGCGTATACAGTTCAATGTACTATAGTATATTATATTGTTTGTTCTTAGGTCACGGATAATACGTTTGTATTTCACTATCAACACCCATAATCGTATGGGAGTGGTTAGGGTTGTCATTTCACAATTGTAATAAAATAAAAATATCACTTCACAGTCACACTATGGATGGACACACATAAAATGTGTGTGTGTGTGTGCAAAATTACACAAAGCCCTTAATACTGCTCCACTTGGAATAGAACACAGGACCCTTCGAATGGTGGGCCGACTTATATAGCACTACAGGACAGTCACGTACAATGGTTGTAAAGGCTTCGAATTCCACTAGCTTAGAATTCTAACGTATTTTCAAAACTTTTATCAAAATAGAAGTCTGCAAAAATTAAGTATTCATTTTACGTTTATCAAACAAAATCTAATTGCCATCATGTGCAACCCTAGTGCGGTATCCGATAGCATCTCTCATTGGGGTGTATTCGTGTATTCATGACGAACACTCGTATGGAATCGATACCATACACAATGAATATTTGAATACTTTTTGGTTTGTTCGTAATTTTGTCGCACATACTCAGCTAATTGAAATATTTATGTTTATACAATCTCTAATAACATAATGATCGAAACTATGAACTGCGCTGAACTCGAATAAGTTGTTAGTAGAGTGTTCTGAAAACTCACCCCATTAATTATTAAACACTACTTTCAGTTACAACCTACTTTAGACTAGAACACTTTTTTCGTATTACATTATACAAGGACCCAAGGACCTTGTTCAGGTTAATGTCTCTTCTTTTGTAAAAAAGCAATTTTTATTTCGATGAGAAAGGGTAAATCCTTGTTGTACCCTCAACGGACATTTTGCATACATTTTCTTTAGAGTTTTTTACTTTTTCGTGTACTTACTTTCATACAGTGCTTATTATTTATAACCTTAACCTTTTCTCGGGTACTGAGTATATGTACACATGAAATGTATCTTTAGACCTGTAGAATAGGATGAGAATAGAAATTTTTCTTTTAATAAATTTTTATTTCATTTTGTAACCAGTATTAGGTATATTTATTGTCTCTTCAAGTTGAGGTGTTATTACTACCTATTGCTATTATAGTAGCAGTAAATGCAAGTAATTCACGTACTCATTTGCTACTCATTGAACAAAAAAGTGTTAGGTAACAGATATAAAATATTTTGCATAAATTTCCTAAATTTTCTCAGAACACCCAAACAAAAGACAAGGCTCGCATCGTTTACGCGCACACGGCACTAAATAACGCAACAATTCAAATGGAAAATGAAATGCCTGCTCGCGAACCATTAAGCAATTTGAATTTAACACTCGTCCTTTCATTTTCCCTTCAACGCTGAAAATGCGCGATTTACTTAGTTAAGCTCTTCGTTTGCTGCTAAGACCGAGGTCTTTAAAAAAACGTTAAAACACCCGCTAATATTCTGCATTCCCTTTGAGGTTAATAAAAGAAATATTAAGAATTTCTTTTACTTATTCCGAACGTCGAGTGGTGAATAAAATAATTTATTTAAAGAAAATTTCATTACTTAGGTAAGTAGATACTTAATATTTTATTATAAGTATTTACTTATAAAGATTATATATATAAGTACCTACATCTAATAAATAAATATCTAAAATGAAATACACTACACTATATACAGGTAAATAAATGAAAATATTGTTACTGTAGAATTTTAATTCTATACATTCTTTGTCAATTGTGATAATAACAAAAGGGGTAAATCAAATATTTTATTTCATTTCATTAGCTGACAAAATAACCCATTGCGAATTATTTAAATACTTTAATTGCACAGACAGCTAGCTCATTTACTGAATTATGAAATAAATTAAATTACTGCTTGCAAACAATTAAAATTTTGTTCATTTGTCTGATCACTGGCGACTTTTGCAAGTAGGCTTATGTTTATGCCGAGCGAGTGTTCCAGAAGAAAGTAAAAGATAATGGATACAATTGGACACTGTCTTTAATAGACACTAATACTTAGGTATTCTCTATTTGCCTCATCTAGTTAATAACATTTGTGCAAACATTCCTATCAGTTGTTGGGGAGAAAAAAGAAACAAAAGGACGAATCTATAAGGCTTCCTTTTTTACCATTTGGCTACGGAACCCTAAAAAAATTACTTAACAATATATGGACCAGGGAATATTTGTCACAAATAGACTGGTTAGTCATAAGTCAAACGAAAACCTTAGATTGCAAACAGTGTCTTTGTCTAGAAGCTCTATGACAAAAACACTATTAATTTATAATTCGTCAGTTTTCTAAACTTTGTTTTCTTTTCGTTTCTCTACAGCGATGCTACAAGTGCCTTGTATTTCAGCCCCCTTTTTTTAAGCCTTCGCAAAAATTGCACAACTTCGTTGAGCTTTCGAGGGTGTCGTAATCGTTTATTTTCAAAAACTGGTAATTTTAAACGTCTTTGTACTAGGCTCTTCTAAATAACGCAAATGATTTACAAGTTACACTCCTACTGAGTGACTGTTTTAAAATAGTTAACAGTAGAGGGTTTTTAAATTCGAGTTCCATCTCGGCAATTTTTAAAATTTTTAAACTTTTGAAGTGATAAAATACCCGAGAGAGCTGAGTCATTCGTTTTACAATTACTGTAATTTATTAATCTGTTGTGTTCATTTTGCCTCTTATTTTATGTTTACATAATAATTATGTTATACCGAAATTATGTATAAACTATTGAAAATAAACAGTAATTTTTATACTTTGAACAACATTTAAAATCATTGTTATCACAGCATAATACAATAAAAGTGTACTGTTACTGTAGTAAGTGGATAAAAGGAAAAGCGATAAGCGGTTCGATTAAGCATTTCTACTTCTTTCTCTTACTGATCGTTTTTTCTCGCAAGGTAGTACAAAGACTAAGCATCCTTTTTTAATCAAACACATTGCTATCCGTCAATGTGATGCGCCACCGACTAAAACAAAGCGATAAATTAAGGCGGGAAACGGGAAACGAACGCTTGCCGCTCGTATTGAAAGATTTACTTCCTGTGTTTAATTGCAATAACGGCTAGGCACGTTGGTATCGTATTTTTCTTTTACTCTCCGCCTCTTATTGCCTTCGGGCCGTTAAATAAATTTATGACGCCCGACAAAGTTCAGCCCACCTTACCTGCTCTGCGGTGGCTAAAATTAGGTGGAAATGGGAAAGAGAAATAAAAAGCCCGGTCTCAGGTGCGTTGTTGTAGGCTGCTGGTTGGCTAGTGGGATTAGCTCTTGACTCGCGGTTAAATGGTTGGGCCCCTCATAAAAGTTTCTTAACGTCCATAGTTTAGCGGTACCTTTCCGTTGACTCGTATTTCCCTCTAAAAACTTCTACCATTCACTAGTTTCGTTTCACATTAGGCCAACCTATCTGCCGGCGGATTGTGTCATTACGACAGAGTGATGGACTAGACCCGAAAGTTTATTGTAACATGTTGATGTTGATGCACTCGTAAATTCTGTGGCCTTATGTGCGGGAATGAGAGAAATTCAATTACGTTACACACCCACCATAAATAAAGAAAATTCTGAAACTCACATTAGCGCCCGGCTCCTTTTAAACCGCTGCGCGATCTAATCTGAAACAAGGAACAAACACGCCTAAATAACAATAAAATTCCAATAAAAACTTTTGAGCACGCAACCAAAATTGTATAGGGAAATTGACCAAATTATTATTTACGGTTCGAAATTAAAACAAGGCATTATAGGATATTACTTTTCCCCTCTTTCCAACAACTCGCGTTAGGACGGCTTACACGTGACTACGATGTTTCCATAGGTATAATTATGTTCTTCAAAAACATAAATTTTTATTTTAAACAAAAATAAAAATGTTCCCGCTTAACTTTTTGACTGGAGTTTCATTAATGTTTAGTTTTGTTCTTCTCATCTTCATCGTCATCAAACACCACTGTTTTACAGCTTTGCAAAGATGTCTCGTTTTAGAAACGTAACCAACTTATACTATTATGGGGGATAAAGCGGATATGCGAGTACCTTCGGCATGTTACTATTTTGCTTCCCAGCCGCTTTACACCTTGTGTGTTCCGCGAGCCAGTGTCTCGTAAGGCCTTTACAACAGAGCGCTCTGACGGCCTGCCTTAGGCGTTTCTCGATCGGTATAAGCAAAGAAACAAGAACGGGTTAGGTTTCGTTTCCACCAACGCAGAGAGGAGATGTGAGCGAAACTAATTAGATTTCCTAAACTTTGAGGAAATGGCGTCACAAAAATGAAATCTCATTGGTGTGGCCCAAATATCTTCACTAGTTGTTTGAGACCGAGCCATATAATCGTACGTGTACGTGTACTCGTATGTACCTAATAGCAGGATCTCTAGCCGCAACGCAAGACGTCAAGATTTTGCCATGTACCTAAACATACGCTTAAATGTATTTTTTCTAGAAAATAGATTCATGCCAGAACAGTGTACGCATTATACGAGTACATAACTTGTATAATATTGTATGTGTAATTCTATAATAAACTGAATCAAAACACAATCTTCTAACAACAACATCTTTGTGACCAATTATGTTACCACAAAAATTATAATTCTGGGAAGCAGCTACTCTTGTAGTTAATATATTTTCTCTCTAAGTTCCATGGAAAGAAAACATTACTTTTTGCTATATTTAGAATAATTGTATTCTATACGTAAAAGCGAGGCTTTTGCAATGAAATTGTGAATGGTGACATTGCTGACGAACCTTCCTTGCCTCGGGCTAACCACTGTAGGGACATGTGAAGTGTGAGGAAAGGGAAATTCACGTGTATGTAGAGGTGTGAAGGGTGAACAACATATCACGGGCTTCAAGATCGCCAGGTGTTAAAAATTCTATGAAGATTGCTTGCTGTGTTCAAGATCATATTTTCATAATTTCTTATGTTTTTTTGTAATATTAGGAGCAGAATAGTAGGTTTTACTAGTTAGTTGTAAAACAATATTATCAGGCGAAAACTCCTTCAAAAACTACAGGTAAAGAGAAAAATACTTCAAAAAATATTAAATAGAGAATATAAAGAAAATCAAATTTACACATAAAGCTCTATTACCAAAACAAAGACATAATACTGTTTACTTTGTGTTAAGTCAAAAAGTACAAACTCGTTTTCTTAGTAGCAGCATTATATTTCGCTATGTAATTGCATTTGCATGAAAAATGCACTTTACTTTGTTGGAAAGAAGCCTGTATTCAAATCACAATATGTTAATTGTGTCGCGAGTGTTGCGTTGGAAACATTTTTATTTACAAAGGAACGGATATTTGTGAGGCAACAAAGAAGTTAGGTAATGTGGCAAGTAGAAGACAAGAACATTTTGTTTAGGGAAATTTGACCACCGCGCTGCGTCGTCATAATCCACTGTGAAACATATGTGAGGACTCATTTCATACTTTTCCCCTCTCATACTTAGTAATTAGGACTTCTTTCCTGTGCCTCTATTTTATAAAATAAATCAATCCTACAAGGCGAATAAATAATTTATAAATACTCTTACCTAGATACTCTTTCTGATGACATTATGAAAGTAATGTAACTATAACATTCATTAAACAGAGTAAACAGGCTATTCAATATATATAAAGCAATTCAAACGATGTTTAACCTAAAACTCTTCGGAAAGATATCTCGGTAATGTAAACTAACTTGTTTATGGTTAAACTTTTGTATAGATACGATGATTTATGAAGCGAAGGTTGAGGACTGTCACCTTCCGTAGCATTTCATTTCGCATTTAACTTCCATAATAACAATTTGAGATAGTATTATTGAAGTACATTCTTGAACGATTTATTTGGGTAGGTAAATTTGTAGGAGTTTTTTTATGAGACTTAGATTTTTTTCAGGATAGAATTTATCATTTAGCATTTAGGTATACACGAACCTTTAGAACAAAACGACAATCAAAAAATACTCACGCTATCAAAGAATCAAAATACATCAAACGTTTAAAGAGAATGTTGAAACCACGAACACTAAATCCCTTTGTTACATCAGAACGACGCGTTACAACCCAATGTTTTATTCAATAGCTCGTGAGAAAAACGTCATGAAACAATAACCTACTTACCGATTTACGGCGAGATTCAGAAAACTCGTCTATCCAGAGATCGGCGAGATATGAAAGAATTACCAAGAATCCTGAACTCTCGTTAACTCAGTTGTCCCATGTCGCCTTCGTGGACGTGGCCAAACAAAATGTAATTTTCCCCCGAAGCGCCCTCTTACGTGACACGACAAAGATATAACGCTTTTATGAAATTATTTTCGCTTTTACAACTAACTGCCACGGACATTCTCAAAAATTAACGATGCAAAGGACTAAACAGATTACGTTGTGAATTATCGAATTAAAATTTTAATAGGGAATTTTGGACAGGAGGTGGAAGGTGGATAGGGAAATCTGTTGAAGGGACTTCCTTGTGACATATTATTATGCCTTTTACGGAATATGCTTTTCCTGGACGTAATTTATTTTGTACTGTTTTGGTTGACAAGGGTTTTCAAGTGTTAGGTAAGCGATGGTTATGATTTCGGTTTAATTACTTTCAATTATCCTAGTTAGTAATAATGTGGTATTGGGTAGGTACTGAACCGGATCCTAAAAATATACCTACTAAGTGATTAATAAACGAACGAATCACGAGATAAGGCAAAAGTACTTTTAAAACAGAAGAGAGGTATAAAATTTATCACGATATGTTATCTTTGTAAAGTGAACATAATTCCAACTTTTCGCTTCGTACTTGATCTAACAATGTTATATAAAAGCTATTGATGTTATCGGCGATGAAATCCAAGAGCAGAAAGCAATGAGGTGAAAATGAAACAAATCGTTGCCAAAGGGAGGGAAGTATTTGATGTTATTTAGCTGTTGTATACTTAAACATTTTTTATTATTATATAATCTGAGCGAGCAGATATTTTTTTTAATATTTAAGGAAATAGACTATTTACTATTTATGTGATTTATGTTATTTTCAGGAAAATGACACAGTTTTAGGTAACTACAATATTATGTCAGCGAGTACCCTAACTATCTCATAGTTTTATTAAAACGTACCAAATAAAGTAAATATTAACGTAGGTATCTAATGTTTCAGATTCGCATCCTCACACACAGATAACCTGTTTTATTTTATCTGCTTAAAAAGCTATATAAACCAACGTTCTCTCGAAAGAATCTACGGCAAAATGTTTAGGTGCTATTTCTATCAGGACCTAAGCTATAAAAATAAAATAATAATTATTTTGGTAAGTTCGTGTAAAATATCTGTTTCAATTGGAGTGTGATCGTAAGGTAATCTCACGATGCGCCCTCTTTCGCTATAAATAATCGGACGACATTTATTCCAAAACGGAAGTTTGATAAGGCTAGACAAGGCTGTTTCTGTTTCCCTATAGTACCTACCTAGGTAGGGTATTACACAGGAATAGGGGAATCGTAGCAGGGAACAGGCAAACGATTTTAGAAAACATATTAGATAAAATGATAAACGGCCACTTAACAATTTTGGTGCAATCGTATTAATGATTGCTAAAGCGCATTAATAAGGTAATTCTTTTTATAAGAGATCCTAGTTTCTTCTAGAATTTTGGGTTGACGTTGAATATTAATATTATAATACGTTTAACAATATAAAAAAATTGACATTAAAACATACATAAAACAAAAATATGTAAAATGAAATAAATATTTAAATTAATAATAATTTTAAATAAAATAGATAAAATCTGTTTAATGTTTTACTACATATTGTGTATGTTATTTAATTGCAGGCTGCAAGATTAATCTCGCGGTGGCAAACCGCAAACGACTGTAGGCATTATGACGGCAGGTGAATCTTACATGACGCCACCTCTATGTCTAAAATGTTTAAGGACGAAGCACTAATTGTATTTACTAAGTTTGTTATTCCTAAGAGAAAGAAATATAGGTACCTACATCAACACTAACCAATGAGATTATTCGTTTACTCCGCCAAATATGAATGGATTTTGAAAATTCTTTTTTGTTTATTAGGGTATACTTAGAAGGAGGTCCCATTGCTACCAAGTGCAACTCTCAAATTTCGTAGGCACATACAATGTTTTTATAAACTATGTTCTAAGTATGAAGATTTGATAAAATAAATAACTAGGTATACAAACAGAACTTCATAACGAATTGTAGAAATCGAACTGTGTTTTAAAATTTTCCTTTAAACCATTAGTAATTAGGTTATTGTGAGG